>APFE030891269.1:0-10339 GCA_000404065.3 Pinus taeda
CTCTAAGTAATTTTTTTTTTAAAACTATATTATATTCCTAACTTATTCAATCCCTAGAATAAAGGTTGACTATATTGCGGTGACATGCATTGATATAAGCTTGGATTTATTTAAATTCGTAACCACACATTGATATTTATATTTTCATATTTATCAAACGTTAAACCATTCAATATACACTATCGAATTATTAAAATACATAGAAGTTAATTTTATTATACCGCCCCATACCCAATCTTCTCGATTCGTCGTCAGGTTAACAATTACTTGCCACCTGTAATAAGGTACAAGCACCCATCTGCCGGAAGGTGTAACATTTATGGCCACCGCAGGGTCACCACCTCCTCGGGATCGCCATTGCCGTGGACGGTTCTGATCGCTCCTCCGCAATCGGACGGTGGAGGTTCCCAGGGTTTTGGCGGCATTGTTTTTAGGGTTGAAGAGCGAGGGTTCCGGGTCATTTGTCTTTGTTCGGGTTGCCGAGAGCGGCTTTCAGTTCTCCTCCGCCATGGTTTCTTCACTCTGGTCTCGGCCCTGGTTAATTTCACCACCCGCGAACTGTTACAGGCGACGAGCTCTCCGTTGATACCCTTGCTTCGGCACGTCCTCGACCGGTATGTAACCCTTCCTGCTGTGATTTTTCTCCAGAGAAACCATCTTACTGAGCGTTGATATAATTAATAATTCACGGATGTTTGCTGACAGGTATCTGGTTTCATAATGGCGGTAGCCGCGTTGATGGCACAGGGATTTGCTTCCGAATCACTACCCAGGTAAGTTAAATAACTCACAGTCTTCTGTTTCGGCTATTGCAAATGTTCGCCGCCTTATACTACCCTGTTTCCTGCCAGGTCTATTGATAAATTGCCATTGAAGACGAATCAGGGTTGTCTTCCTCTGCATTTGTTTTAATCAGCGTTCAATGTATAGAACGGATCTCCTAGGGTTTAGGGTAGTCTGGCTTAAGGCTCGAACAGAGTTATCTGTATATAATTTCAATGATTGTAAATAATGGGTTCTCGGATTAAGCTATATGTAATGATTAGATCATTATAATTGCCGCTTGTCTTGTTATGACTGTTACTGGTTTTTACCCGACCTGGTCGGTGTCAAAAAAGGGGTTTTCCCTATTTTTCATCATTGTTAATATGTGAGTCCCCATGATTTTAAAGGACCGGCTTTGTCACAGAATTTCCATATGTTAATGATAATGTTCCTTGGTTGTTCGATTCGCCTGTATGGGTTCGATTATGATTTTTACAGTTTTGTTTCCATTCGGCCGTCGGCCTACTTATGACCTCACGATATCGTGATTATTTCTGTACTTATAAGGACTGCATTTGATAATCTTTTCTCTTCCGTTAATTTGTTATACTATGAGCTCTTTATATGCACTTTTACTGTGTAATGATTTTGGAATCTCTGAGGAAAAGATCCGGTTGTCCGAACAGTATGATGCTAAGTTCTATCTGCCGGTTAATCACATGATGGCTGTAACGGCATGCTCAACTCCGGCTATTTAATGTAATCTTTTGTTTTCTTTTCCCTTAGCAAATAAAAACCCCGAATAGTTATTTCAATAGATGGGTTTCTTGTCATTGGGTTCCGGCCCTTTTTGCTGTGGCTTACCACCACCAGGTGGTGTTCACCTGCGTGCAATTGTTTCAGACCGAATACCCATTTGTTATTGAAGTCGTAAATTTACTTTATGCTATGACTCTGTTTATTTACGTTTTGATAAGGGTTTATCTGAACGATAGCGAGACTATCGCTGTCATGAAATGCCCATTAATTGATGGTGATATTTATACAAATTGTATTATTTGCCAAACCTCTGGTTGTTATTGATACAGTTGCGTTCATTACGTACCGTATTTTTCCTGGTGATAGGAGGGCTTCTGATCATGTTACCCGACAGATAACTGATTCATTAAATTGGGTGATTTGTTTCTAAATACAGAGTTTGGGTTATCTTGCTGCATATATATATTAGGAACTTTCATATATATTTATTCTAAAGGTTCCCGCATTCCTGATATTGTTCTTTCTTATAAATCGTTGTCTGTCTATTTGACATATGAACATATCTTTTGTATAAAAAGCTGTGCAGAAATTAATCTATTTACTTTCTAGATATCTATTTTTATTGTTTAGGATTCAGGTTAATGTACAAACAGGGTATAATGTACAGGTTTTACTTGAACCTTCAGTTTTCTGTTCTCTTTCCTTTCTGTACGTATCTGTTATGTGGTATAACATAAACGATAATAATAATTTAAAGCCTGCATCATAATCTAATAACGATTAAATATTAATAATCAACTATTACCACCATTATCAATACCAATCCTGGGAATTAGTAGATTTGGTATACTTACCTGTACTTTCTGTTGCTTCCTTCCGCTCTGCTATCACCTGCAGAAATCTATCTGATGCTTGTTATCCACCCAGCCACGAGACCAGTCGTCTGCACTGCGTCTCTCCCCCAAGCAACCCCTTGCTGGCCACAGCCTCTGCAAATGGAAAGCACAATTGTGCCGGTGCTATCTGGTCCTCACCAGACGTAGCACCTTTTCCATAGCTCAGTGCCTCTTTTTTTCTTCTGTCATTTTTCTTGTTTGTTCCAAAAAACAACCCAGGTCTTTTCTCCTCTTCTTTTTCTAAGGAGAAGAGAAACAGTTAGGGTTTCACCCTAATATATTGGCAACTGCTTTTCCTTTTCCTTCTCATGCATAAAGAGAGGAAAATAACTTTCTTTTACATGAACTATCATGCACACAAAATTATGCATTTCATATTATTAAATTTAAAACATATAATATTCCATTACTTCAAGAAGATAGTAATTTCTGTTTATCTTTAACCACAGGGTAAATAAGTAATTTATTTACGTAAACTTCTTTGGTCATTACATCTCCTCCCCCTGAGATTGGACACCGTCTCGGTGTCTCTCAAAACCGAACAGATCCGGATAGGTCTTCCTCATTAATTCCTCACCTTCCCAAGTGGCCTCGTCAGGTCCAAAATGTCGCCATTGAACCTTAACTTGGGTAATAACTCGTTTCCGCAGCTGCACTTCTCTCTGGTCGAGAATGCTCAGCGGTTCGACCAGAACTTCTCCTTCCGGTTCGACCTGCAATACACAGTTTGTAAGTTAGTTTTTTTTTATTTTTCATGTGCAATTCTTGCGGTATTTAACACAACTCATGCCTACCTGGATCTCTTGCCAACGAATCACATGTCTAGGATCATACACATACTTCTTTAAAACAAAAACATGAAATACGTTATGAACTCGGATGTGACTTGGCAGGGCCAGCTGATAAGCCACTGGTCCGACCCATGCCAAAATTCGAAAGGGTCCACAATACCGTGGTGCCAGTTTGGCGCATCCGCTCCACTGTAAGGTGCTTCTTTTGGCTTGAATCCGAATATACACATGGTCCCCAATTTGAAATTCCTTAAATCTTGTTTTCCGATCAGCGAAATTCTTTTGCCTATCCTAGGCAGCTTTCAAGTTGACACGTACCTTCTTCACCATATCCTCCATTTCTTTTAGCATTTCAGGACCTAAGCTCAATTTATCTTCCGGTCCTCCCCAACTAGTGGGTGTACGACATTTTCGTCCGTACATAACTTCGAATGGGCTCATCTGAGTTGAGGTATGGTAACCATTATTATATGCGAACTCTACCAGATGTAAATAATCTTCCCACCTCGTGGGTTGTTGCATGACATACGCCCTTAACATATCTTCTACCATCTGGTTCACTCGTTCCGTTTGCCCATCAGTTTGCGGGTGATATGCCGTGCTGAAGCTTAATTGAGTCCCTAATTCAACAAATAATGTTTTCCAAAATGCTGAGGTGAACTTCACATCACGATCGGAAATTATGTTTTTCGGTAACCCATGTAATCTAAATATATTCTGCATAAAAATATGAGCAATCTGTGCAGCTCTATAAGTAGATTGCACAGGTATGAAATGTGCAGCTTTACTCAGTTTGTCCACCACCACGAAAATGGAGTCATTGTTCTTTTTTGTCTTAGGCAGTCCTGTGATGAAGTCCATGGAGATGACTTCCCACTTCCATTCCGGAATTTGCAGTGGTTGTAACAATCCTGCTGGGTGTTGATGTTCTGCTTTAATCTGCTGACATTCTAGGCATTGCGATAGGTATTCGATAATGTTCTTCTTCATTCCCGGCCAGAAATATTCCTTTCGGATTGCTGTTATCATCTTCTGATAACCCGGATGGCCTGCATAATGACTAACATGAAATTCATCCATAATCAGATTTTTGATCCTGCTTTGATTTGGCACATATAACCGTTTCTTAAAATAAATTCTGCCAGCATCGTCCAATTCATATTCCTGTTGGCTGTCCTTTTTAGCAGATTGCTGTAGTTGTGATTTTAGCTCCTGATATTCGGTGTCTTGATCTGCAATTTCCTTGATAATTTCTAGGAAGGGACTTTTCCATCCACTAATGGAAATTTCATACAAATTTTGTACCTTCCGGCTCAAAGCGTCAGCCACCTTATTTTCCTTCCCCTGTAAGTGTTTTATATCGAAATCGAACCCACTTAGAAAATCTACCCACCTTGCTTGTCTAGCGTTCAAGGTAGGCTGGCTGAAGTAGTTGGTCAAGCTGTGGTGGTCAGTATGCAGCAGAAATTTTCTGCCCATGAGATAATGCCGCCACATCTTCAGGGCATGTATCACGGCAGCCAACTCCAAATCATAAGCAGAATATTTCTGCTCGTGTTCTTTTAATTTGCGAGACTCGTAAGCTATTACCCTGCCTTCTTGCATTAGAACTCCTCCCAATCCTTCTTTACTGGCATCCGTACATACCACGTAATCCTTATTAGGATCTGCTATACTTAACACAGGTGCCGTGGTGAGTAAATGCTTTAATTGCTCAAAACTTTTCTGGCAATCTGGGGTCCAATGAAATAGTTTCCCTTTCTTCTGTAATGAGGTAATGGGAAAGGCCACCTTGGAGAAGCCTGCCACGAATCTCCTATAATATCCTGCCAACCCCATAAAAGATCGGACATCCGTTACATCTTTGGGAATTGGCCAGTCCATTATAGCTTTTATCTTCTCCGGATCTACTGCAATTCCTTCCTTTGAAATTACGTGACCCAAATACTGAATTTCTTCCTTGAAAAAGTCACACTTGCTAAATTTAGCATACAACTGATGTTTCCGAAGGGTCTGCAATACTATTCGAAGATGCTCACAATGTTCTTCAATATTGCGTGAATAAATTAGAATATCATCAATAAATATTAGCACAAACTGATCCAAGTAAGGATGGAAGATACCATTCATTAGACACATGAAGGTTGCCGGGGCGTTGGTGAGGCCAAACGGCAAAACTACAAATTCATAGTGTCCATACCGGGTTCTAAAGGCTGTTTTCGCGATATCTTCATCTTTAATTCTGATCTGATGATAGCCTGATCGTAAGTCGATCTTGGAGAACACGGTTGCACCTTTCACCTGGTCAAACAATTCATCTATCCAGGGAAGAGGATATTTGTTTTTAATAGTCAACTTATTCAATTGTCTGTAATCAATACACATCCTAAGGGTGCCGTCTTTCTTTTTAACAAATAGCACCGGGGCTCCCCATGGAGATACACTCGGACGGATGTAGTTCTTCTCAAGTAACTCCTGCAACTGCATTTTTAATTCTGTCAACTCAGGTATATTCATTCTGTAGGGCGCTCGTGACACTGGTGCAGCTCCCGGCACCAATTCTATGGTGAAGTCTATGTCTCTCCGCGGCGGCAGCCCAGGAATCTCTTCCGGAAACACGTCCGCAAATTCTTGTATTACCGGAATGTTATTCAAAGATGCTGTCTTGTCCTTAGAATTTGCAAAACCTACTTGGATGGCATACACTTGACAGCCCTTCCATATACATTTTACCAGCTGATTTGCAGTTATCGGCCGGACCTGCACAGGTCGCTTAATACCCTGCACTTCTTTGCTGTTTCCTTGCTGATCTCTGTAATAGATGATTTTGGTTTTACAGTCAACCAATGACCAATGCTTTTCCAACCAGTCCATCCCAATTAAAATATCATAAGAACCTAGAGGGAGTATATTCAAGTCGGCTGTGATTGGCTGGTCTACTATAGTGAAAGAGCAGTTATTGATCTTAGAGGTTACCTTCCGTTTGGCTCCCGTGGCCAATTGTACTAACCAAGGATTTTTAAATTTAACAGACTGTAAATTACAACGTTCTACTACTTTTGGATTTACATAACTTAGCGTGGCCCCAGGATCAATCAAAACAGATATGGGAAGGCTTGAAATTTTACCTTCGAACTCAACCATGGTTGGCTGGTACTCCGCCTGCCGATCCTCCAATGCTGCATTGATTCGGGGTACGCTTCGTCCCACTTCGCCAACAGTTGAAGCTTCCTGAATCTGGGATAACTGTTCAGTCCCTTTTTGCTGTGGGCAATTCTTAATGTAATGAGGTCCCCCACAACCCCAACACTGTAAAGGAGGTCTTGCTGTTCCTTCATTATCCAATCTGATTTGTGGTTCACTGGCTTTGGGTTCATTTGCAGCTCTGAACTTGGGTGTAGTCTTTGTCGCAGATCTGTTATTGATTCATTTGCCAGTCCCTTTTATTCCACTGCTGCGATTTCCTTTGAAGTTTCCAGCTAACTTGAAATTTTTCTTATCACTCCACTTTCTATTAGCAGTTTCTCCTTTCTGTTTACTTTGCTGATAACAGATTCTAGCCTTGCGGATCACCTCATCCATCGATTTTGCATTATCGAATTCAATTCTTTCCCACATATACGGGGGTAAACTGCTAACGAATCGCTGCACCTTTTCCTTTTCCTCCCTTATATATGGGACGTAGCGAAGTAATGACGTAAAACGGGTAACAAACTCATCCATAGTCTGCTGTCCTAACCGCAGGTCATGAAATTCTCTGGCTTTCTCATCGTAGAAACGTTCAGTTAAATATCTCTCCTTGAAAATTTTTTGAAAATTGTCCCATGTTATGTTTTGCTCAGTAACCCCCTTAACAATCTTCACTTCTTCCCACCATAAGGTAGCTTTTCCTTGCAACTGGAAAATAGCCAGCCGTGCCTTAAGGTTATGATCGTACTCATAAAGTTGGAAATATTTGTTCATGTTTATTAACCATGCTTCAGCTGCTTCCTCATGTTCTTCGTCAAAATGAGGTGGCTTAATCTTATGGAATTCCCCTTGTAATTCCATCCTTTGCCTTTTTGAGGTTTGTTGTTTGAATGCGTTGTCTGAGCGTTCTTCCTGCTCTTCTGATCCTTCAGGAGGTATGTGATGATTCTGTTCTTCTGACAACCTTGGGTGTTCCACACTAGGATTAGCGGGCAACTGGTTTTGTCAGTCGGACAAGCTTTTTAGAATTCTCTCCTGCTCCATTGTTAATCGAGCATTATCTTCTCGCAACCGAGCCATTTCATTTTTCAGCTCCTGTACTGTTTCCAAGATGGCTTGGTTTGTAATCCTCGCCTCTTCTCCAAGTTGTACCCATAACTCTGGATTATTGTCCCCGCCGGTCATGTTCTGTCCCATTACAGGTCGTCGGGACGTGTTCTCTGCCCTCCCCATGACTTCCGTTTCCAGAATTCACTCCTGCAAAAGGGAACAGTTCAAGAGTAATAATGGAATGATCATCTACCAATTGATTCACTATAGGGTCCTTTTATGATTGTCTTGCCCAGAGGCCACAGTGCTGTGTCTGGGCTCTAATACCATATGTCACAATCCTCTAAGTAATTTTTTTTTTTTTTAAACTATATTATATTCCTAACTTATTCAATCCCTAGAATAAAGGTTGACTATATTGCGGTGACATGCATTGATATAAGCTTGGATTTATTTAAATTCGTAACCACACATTGATATTTATATTTTCATATTTATCAAACGTTAAACCATTCAATATACACTATCGAATTATTAAAATACATAGAAGTTAATTTTATTATATCGCCCCATACCTAATCTTCTCGATTCGTCGTCAGGTTAACAATTACTTGCCACCTGTAATAAGGTACAAGCACCCATCTGCCGGAAGGTGTAACATTTATGGCCACCGCAGGGTCACCACCTCCTCGGAATCGCCATTGCCGTGGACGGTTCTGATCGCTCCTCCGCAATCGGACGGTGGAGGTTCCCAGGGTTTTGGCGGCATTGTTTTTAGGGTTGAAGAGCGAGGGTTCCGGGTCATTTGTCTTTGTTCGGGTTGCCGAGAGCGGCTTTCAGTTCTCCTCCGCCATGGTTTCTTCACTCTGGTCTCGGCCCTGGTTAATTTCACCACCCGCGAACTGCTACAGGCGACGCGCTCTCCGTTGATACCCTTGCTTCGGCACATCCTCGACCGGTATGTAACCCTTCCTGCTGTGATTTTTCTCCAGAGAAACCATCTTACTGAGCGTTGATATAATTAATAATTCACGGATGTTTGCTGACAGGTATTTGGTTTCGTAATGGCGGTAGCCGCGTTGATGGCACAGGGATTTGCTTTCGAATCACTACCCAGGTAAGTTAAATAACTCACAGTATTCTGTTTCGGCTATTGCAAATGTTCGCCGCCTTATACTACCCTGTTTCCTGCCAGGTCTATTGATAAATTGCCATTGAAGACGAATCACGGTTGTCTTCCTTTGCATTTGTTTTAATCAACGTTCAATGTATAGAACGGGTCTCCTAGGGTTTAGGGTAGTCTGGCTTAAGGCTCGAACAGAGTTATCTGTATATAATTTCAATGATTGTAAATAATGGGTTCTCGGATTAAGCTATATGTAATGATTAGATCATTATAATTGCCGCTTGTCTTGTTATGACTGTTACTGGTTTTTACCCGACCTGGTCGGTGTCAAAAAAGGGGTTTTCCCTATTTTTCATCATTGTTAATATGTGAGTCCCCATGATTTTAAAGGACCGGCTTTGTCACAGAATTTCCATATGTTAATGATAATGTTCCTTGGTTGTTCGATTCGCCTGTATGGGTTCGATTATGATTTTTACAGTTTTGTTTCCATTCGGCCGTCGGCCTACTTATGACCTCACGATATCGTGATTATTTCTGTACTTATAAGGACTGCATTTGATAATCTTTTCTTTTCCGTTAATTTGTTATACTATGAGCTCTTTATATGCACTTTTACTGTGTAATGATTTTGGAATCTCTGAGGAAAAGATCCGGTTGTCCGAACAGTATGATGCTAAGTTCTATCTGCCGGTTAATCATAGGATGGCTGTAACGGCATGCTCAACTCCAGCTATTTAATGTAATCTTTTGTTTTCTTTTCCCTTAGCAAATAAAAACCCCGAATAGTTATTTCAATAGATGGGTTTCTTGTCATTGGGTTCCGGCCCTTTTTGCTGTGGCTTACCGCCACCAGGTGGTGTTCACCTGCGTGCAATTGTTTCAGACCGAATACCCATTTATTATTGAAGTCGTAAATTTACTTTATGCTATGACTCTGTTTATTTACGTTTTGATAAGGGTTTATCTGAACGATAGTGAGACTATCGCTGTCAGGAAATGCCCATTAATTGATGGTGATATTTATACAAATTGTATTATTTGCCAAACCTCTGGTTGTTATTGATACAGTTGCGTTCATTACGTACCGTAATTTTTCCTGGTGATAGGAGGGCTTCTGATCATGTTACCCGACAGATAACTGATTCATTAAATTGGGTGATTTGTTTCTAAATACAGAGTTTGGGTTATCTTGCTGCATATATATATTAGGAACTTTCATATATCTTTATTCTAAAGGTTCCCGCATTCCTGATATTGTTCTTTCTTATAAATCGTTGTCTGTCTATTTGACATATGAACATATCTTTTGTATAAAAAGCTGTGCAGAAATTAATCTATTTACTTTTCAGATATCTATTTTTATTGTTTAGGATTTAGGTTAACGTACAGACAGGGTATAATGTACAGGTTTTACTTGAACCTTCAGTTTTCTGTTCTCTTTCCTTTCTGTACGTATCTGTTATGTGGTATAACATAAACGATAATAATAATTTAAAGCCTGCATCATAATCTAATAATGATTAAATATTAATAATCAACTATTACCACCATTATCAATACCAATCCTGGGAATTAGTAGATTTGGTATACTTACCTGTACTTTCTGTTGCTTCCCTCCTTCCGCTCTGCTATCACCTGCAGAAATCTATCTGATGCTTGTTATCCACCCAGCCACGAGACCAGTCGTCTGCACTGCGTCTCTCCCCCAAGCAACCCCTTGCTGGCCACAGCCTCTGCAAATGGGAAAGCACAATTGTGCC
>APFE030891273.1:0-19113 GCA_000404065.3 Pinus taeda
AATAAATAAAAATACAAATTTATATTTATCTTTATCATAAATATATACATTTCTTAAAAATGAATATTAATTTATTTAATGAGAAATATTTCGGCGGAAATCACATTGTAATATTTTTGTCGAGGCGTTTTGAACCAATGAGTGTGCTTCATCGTCGAGACAAGTTGAATAACCAGATCATGGCTACAGGTTAAATGGGGAGAGAAGATCTATATTGGACTCGGCGTATGTAACTGTTTACATGAAATGATGTTAGAATTCTAGAGAAGGGAATATGTGTTGCATACGTTAAAGAAGGGCTATTATGATAAGCTATTGGATGCACAAAGTATAGTCAATGTGTTATAGAGATATATTCTTTGTATGGATAGAAGAACTATTGAGTCATATTTCTTTAGGAAAATGATATGTGATTACTTTTATGCTAACATTACTATTATCATAGTTACTTGTTGAATGAGATGTGTATGCACATGATATTGGTGTTAGCTTTCTTTAGAAAAGATATACATTCGCATGCGGGAAGAGACAACAAGTTGTGTAGTTTGCTTTACATATTTGCATGCATCAAAAGTAATAGCTAAAGGAATAGTTCTTTTGATAAAGTTTATGTAAATTTTCATGTAAAAAAATTATAATTGATGTTTTAGTTAGTCCCTTCAAAGGAATGCCTTAGTGTTTTGTACTCTAAGAACATGTGCTTATGCGAAGGGAAATGCTAGCTATATGATTATTTATAAATGTAATCATGATGTCAATATTGATAACGATAACATGGCAGGTAAAGTTGGATTACTCACACAAGGCATAGATTATATTTAACATTGTGGCAGGAAAAGGATTAATGGTCCATGCAGATGAGTACGAGTTGTGGGATCGTACATTGCTAGAACAATCATGCCATAAGGAACGTTGCATGTGGCGGTATGTAAGTAAAGGGTTTCATGGAAACTGTATTAGCTTTTAGATAGTTATGTGACAACTTAATGATAATTCATTGTAATAATTTTATAACAATGGTTAAGGGATGGAATCCCTTATAAGCCATTGAGTGAGGGGTGAAAACCCTCACGAGCGTTTAATAAAGAGATTAAACGTTTGCTAGTTTTCACCCTACGGGGTTTCCAGGGTATAATGGTGTTCAATGGTGTGATTACCTTTTGTGTCAGTTGGATGATGTTGAATCCTTGAAGATGATGTTTCTTTATTTGATGTGATGATCATAATGTCCTAGTACGTGATTATTTAATATGGTTAAGGAAAATCATAAAATGGATGGAAGGTTCATGAGACAGTTTATGTTATTACACTACCACAGTGGTGGTTAATGGTTATGCAAATGGTTATGCAACTTACTGTCTTTTATTGCAATTTACTTGATGTATTAATGAACATTATATCTAATGGTTAATGAGGAATTGTGGAGTTGTGAATTGGATAATTACTTGTGGGTAATTTGTATAAAAAAAATTCTCACTCCATGCTTTTACATGTGAGGTTACTGGGGTACATTACATAGTACTTATCATTAAAATTATCTTTATTAATCCAAAATTATAAATAAATAAAAATAAAAATTATATTTTCCCCTTATAATTTTCCCCTTGACATTCCAAGCCCCATAATTTACCAAAAGATGTCAAGCATGCTGTGTTCCTACCCAAATAGCCATCATTTCCCCTATTGGTGACATTCGTTTCACCATTACAACCCAATCCTTTGACCAAATGATGCTGGCCCCCATCGTGGAAAATACTACCCCTTTCTACCTAGAAGCCCTCACCCAACTTTATCAAAAGATGGAATTTGCCACTAGAGCCAGAATTTTTGAGATTTTCTTGCCAGAGAATGCCCAATTGCCCAAAAATAATCCTCCATATCCTTTTTTCATTTTCCCTGATCAGGCCAAGAAGATTATTTCCATGATTTCTTACATTTTAGGCTATCATTCTGATTAGTGGGTAGATGAACCCATTTTAGAATTCCTCTCCATATTTTCCATGGACAACAAGCCCTCAGTGTTCAACTTTAGTCAATTTTTGGCTGATAATATCCATGAACAATTCATAAAGTTTCCTATAGAACCGGTGTTCAATTACACCTCTATTTTGATTTATATGTTCCTCTATTATCAGGTAGATAAATTCATTTTTGCATTACAGAAGCTGCATGATGTAGGTTACTAGCAGCCAGTAATCTTTTGGACCTCATTGGTTATGAGAGAACAACAGGAATTCAGTTATAATCAGTTTATCGAAGACTTTGTTCATACAATGATGAACATTTTGAATAGTGTAATACATCCCAAAATCAGTGAGGAAATCAAGAGAATTTTTCATTTGTCTATCCAAGCAAAGATAGGGGATTGGTATTCGTACCAAAATTACACAGAAATCAGGGTATATGGTTGTGAATTGGCCCCCTATAAACTTCCCAAATACCTCCCAATCAGGATTTTTTCCCTGGAGTATATCAGGCAGATGTTGAATTCAGATGACATCCACTTTGTAGTGGCCATGAAGAAGGCACAATTCAAAATAGAGACATGGGTGGGCTCATATGTGTGCAACATAAGGACAACAGGTGAAGAGAAATGAAGTTCAGTTTGAGCTTTACATGGTCTTATGACCCCTGCAGAATCATCTCAAAGCTCAGAGTGGAGAATAAAAACACTCTTTACATTCATAATTCAAGGCCAGACATAGAACAATATGCCAATTAGCTAGAGTGGGTAGAAAATACCTTGCAGGAAGCTGAAGAACAACTTGTTTCTACTTCTATTTTGCAGACTCCTATTCCTCAGGAAAAATCAAGCAAAAGACAGAGGGAGGAAGGATCATCATCTACAACCAAGAGTGAAGCCAAAGAATTTAGAATCAGTTATAGGAAGAGAGTAAAGGTAACTCCAAGAGTAGAATTGGACAAAGAAACTGAAGAGCATGCAGCCATCATCATCATAGATTCACCACTTGCAACTACCAAATTCACAACATCTCCTTCTAAACCTTCATATTCACAAGGTCACAAGGAAATTGAGCTGGAATCACAGAATGTCCAAACAGAAAAAGAGAAGATAGTTTTTGACAGGTACAGGGAGATAAATCTTGGAAATGAAATTCTAAAGAATAACACTTATAACCAATTTTGGAATTAGACTTCCAACTCACAAAGTAGGTTGTTGTTAGTCTTTGATACAGAGCATGGAAAAAATGCAGATGTCTTTTCTTGAGGCCCAGATTCCACAGCCAAAATCAGCATTAGACTACAAGAGCACAACTTTTGAATTTAGCACAAAGGACATACATCCCATTGATCAAATGGAGATTCACAAGCAAACTGGTGAAATGATATCCTCTACTTTAACTAACGCTGCTATGTCACTTTCTAAATTGTGGGTTTCTTTCGCAAATGTCCAATCACAGTTGAAGATGGAAAAAGTCTCCTATTTGACAAAGGATAACATGATCAAGTCTTTGGAAGACTTGGTGATTATGATAGGGTATGACCCTAAAGATGTCAATGCTGCTAATGATATTTTTGAAAAGGAGAACCTGGACATTGCAGCCTTAAGAAAGTAGCTCAAGCTACCAGCCATATAGGATGCAATGACCAAGGATATTGAAGAAACTCAAGCACAGAAATAAGATATGATGAAATTGATCATACAACACAATATAAATATTAAGTAGATGGAGGTAGAATTGGAGAAAATGATAAAGGAGAAGGAAGATATTCTGAATGTGGCCATTTTCCCCTTAGATGTTGTACCTATTTTCCAGCTTCCATCAATAGGGGCAAGCACTGCATTTGCCTCCTCCACTCAGACTACCAGTGTTGAACAGGTAACACAAACCTTACAGAACATGTCACTACAATAAAAGGAGATCGAGACTTTGCAGGGCCAAGTCAAAGCTTTAGAAGCGCAAAAGGCCAAAGATGAAGTTGCTCAAATTACTGAAATGGAGAAATCCCAGAGACTGATTGAAAAGTTTCACAAGGTAGAGAGGGACACTTCAATTGGTCAGACCTTTGCCCAAGCCAAGGAAACTATTTTGATTAATATATTAGACTCTATGAATGAGATTTTTCACTCTATCCAAATCATATTTCAGCAGAAAGAGTTGATAGAGAAGGCTAAAGAAACTATTGTGTAAGGAAGAGAAAATCTGGGAGAGATGCCCATAGAAGCCTCTAATATAATCAAGTTCTTAAACTCAAATTCCAAGTATGAGTTGGAGGAGGTAGGAATTAGTGATAGAACTGCCACCATTCTGGAAGTCAAGAAAGTCTTGACAAAGATAAATCTCATTGATCAGTTGGAAGAAAGGTGTGAAACCTTAGAGCTACATGTAAACAAGTTCACAAACAGAACTGAGGCCTTAATGCAAAAGGGACTGCCCAGTATCTATGTTATAAACGAAAAATTTATCACTCAGGAAGACTATATCCTCGAGATGAAAGAAGTGGCTAAAAGAAACATCAGTGGAAGTAAGGGCAGCATGAAAGCGAAGGCGTTTTGAAAACTATGTCAAACGATTTCCATGTAGAGAATGTGGTAAAACACAATTTTACCGTAAAACCAACTTTTCCCAAATACACAAAGGTGGATGAAATTTATTGCAGGGTAATAAAATTGGTAGTTCCAGATGAAAAGATATGGAAGCAATTGGCTGATTTATTAGATTGAAGGATAATTCAGGAGCAGTAAAATAACTTTCCAGTGCCGCAGCTAGCATGATGGTCAGTTTAGCATCGCAGCACTGTTTCAGGTTGAGTCAGCAACCGAAACCATCAAAATAGGGCCATCTTTCCATTCAACAGCCTACATAGCCTATTCTTTTTCTAGCATTAGATGATATATTTTATAATTAGGCTAAAAATACATTATCAGTTTAACAACAACTTTGTGAAGAATTTTTGTAATTTTCATTATAAATACTTTGTTGTTTGAAGTATCAGGGGTTGATTTCCGAATCTAATTTTCTTTTGCATATTGTAATTTTCAAAGTACTGGAGCATCAATAATATAGGGACCTTTCACAGGATTCATGTGGTGTACTAAATGGTGATGTGTCTCTTCTATCTATTTCTTTAAACATTGTTTTTCCTTTCTTTGTTATTCTAAATTTCTGAATTAATCAATAGAAACTCTGATAAATAGGATTCGTTATTCAGAGCGCCCTATTTTGGTTGTTGTTAATTTTAATGTTTTCCACTAAAGTCAAATCAAGGAATTCTTAATTGCTCCTTGGTTTCTATTGAACCTTACACTTCTGTTGTTCCACTATTCATTTAATTTTTGAAAAGATCCAGTTAATGTAACCTAGCTTTCCCTATGAGAACTCCTCTAAAAATTGATGCAAAACTCCAATTTAGTTTATAGACTCCATGGCCCAATGGAATTATAACACTCAAATCAACCAAACCTTTCAAACAAAACAAACAAGTACATTCATAACTAGCCTAAAACTCACATAAAAACAAAGCTAAGTTAAACAGAGAGATCCCTCTTTGAAGATGTCAGGGTTAGATCCCAGCTTCCAAAGTGATTTTGATGTCGTCCAATGTGTTTACTCCCTCAACCTCAAAAGTACAGAACGAAAACATAGTGACGACCATACCGGGGAAGAATACTTTTTAATCTAAAACATTATTAATCCATGGTATCTAATCAGTATTTCTATAAATCAAGACTTATATATCATTATGAAATACATGATTTCAGGTTGTTATTTTGTAAATTTTCTAGTGTGTCATTGATTTGATTTTTATTTGTGTGATGATTTTTAATAGACCTGGCTCCCAAAATAATTTTCACTAGATCTCACCCTGACCCCAACCCACTGAATTTGTAGATAACCCTAAGAAATTGGTGAGGAAGAAAAGTTTTATAGATTCAAGGTAGTATTAGTCCATTGTCTAGATTCAATTCTCTTCCTGAGAATATTAATTTGTCAATGTCTAATTCTCTCCCAAAGAAATTTGAAACTATACAATATATAGAGTTTGATTTGCCTTTCCAGCATAGTTTTTTTAGATCAAAGTTAGAGGCTTTTGTAGATCAAACTATTGTTGATAAATCCATACTGCAACCATACACACCCCAGACCCAGTATTTTGAAACAGATCCTAATCTTGAATCCTTACAACAATTTGACAAATTATAAGGTCTAGTTTCAGTGTTGGACCAAGCTATTGAAGAAGCTTTTATTCAACAATCCATTGAATTTTCTGCTTTAACAGTTGCAGCTGCCTCTTTGTCTAGTCAATTTTCCCAATCAGTTCATCTATAGCCTCCCAGTCCTACTCATTCCATAGTTTCAACTTCCTCACCTATGATCTCTCAAACTATTATTCCTACTATCCCTGTAGTTATCAAAACTACACCTACATTAGGTCCATTTTCAAGTCAATCTCCCAGAATAGTTATGGCCGGTAGGTATGCACCTTTGGTGTTACCAGGCCAGCTAAAAGTTATGCCTAGAGATCACCAATCTAAAATTGTGACCTTTGATAACACTTGGGCTTATATTGCTCAACAGCATGTGGATAGGACGAATGATGTGTTTGACCTTCAATAAGTAGATGAAGTCGATGTTAAAATGAGATTGTTTGCTCAAAATTTAGGAGGTGATGTCAAAAAATGGTTTAGGGGTTTCCCTACAGGAAGTATAGCCAACCTTGATGCTTTCCATCAAAATTACTTAGCTAGATGGGAGATCGGGAAAACTCACTTCAACTCCTAAATGAATATAAAAGACTGAAAAAAAACCAAATGAGAGTGTGGAAGAATATTGTGAACAGTTTAATACTATTTACAATGCCATTCCACAAGACATCAAGCCCTCCCCTAGCCTAGCTCTAATTGATTTTCTAGATGTTTTCGATGTAGACATGGAATATCAACTTAGAGAGGGAGACCCGACAACTTTGGAAGAAATGCAAGCAAATGCTATTAAAGTTGAAGCTAACATCCTAGCCAAGAAGGCCAAATTGAAATCTGATAGCAGAGTTCTATAAAGGAAGAACATTCTACTTCTATTGTTGATCATAAAATTTATAACCTAGTGAGAGTAGTGAATCAGATGATGCAAACAGTGAACATCAATGACAAAACTCAAGTAAGAGAGAACAAAAATGCCCCTCAGACTAGAAACCAAAACTTTAGAAGGAATGTTCCCCAAATTAAACAAAGAGAACAAAAGGGTCCATACCAGCAGGTTCAACCTCCTTTTCAGGAAAATTACACAGACGATGAGGGGAATATTGTTGAATATTTGGATGATAATCAAATTAATTTGATGGGGATAAATGATGATGGAATAGTTTTCCTCACTCAAGAAGAGCAGGAACTTTTTCACCTAGCCCAAACTAAACTAGATTCTGAAGAGTCAGATGAATATAAACAAGGCTTTGAAAATGCCATAATGGAAGTCCATATGCAGTATAACCTTAGGAGCAAAAAGAATCCAGACACTCTCAACATCAAAAACTCAGATAACCTGCTAAAAAGCCATCTGAAATTGAACCTAGGAAAACCACAAATAGTCTTCCTAAGAAAACTGTGGATAATTCTGACAAGGAAAAGGTAGAAATCCCTATCAAAAAGGTTTTTGAATGTGTTTCCAAAACTACTCAAATAGATATCCCAACCAATCCAGGTGGATCTTCAGATACAATGGCATGGAAAAAATCAAAAATCAAAGTGATCAGAATGAAGTCAACCTAGGACTAGAGCAGAGATCTCATCTTTCTGATTCCAACGGTGCAAACGGTACTTCAATCTGAGTCTGGATGATGAAGTTATTGCAAAAAGAAGGGTTCTTCAATAATTAAGAAAATGAGGAATTTCCTTTGAAAAATGAGTCTTAAGCCTTAAGGCCAAATCGCCATCGGAGGTTGCATAAGGGTGGACTTAAGGTTTGGGCCGTGGAACCCCCGATCGCTGATCTCTGATCAGATCAGATCGGCAGATTGGAGGCAATCGCAATCGGCGGTCATATATATATATATATATATATGGATATCGGCGAGTGGATAGTGCGATCAGCGATTAGCTGGATCGGTGGAACCCTTATCAGTCACTCGGGGTGACACATGTGGGGGATGCCGATGCAATCGGTGATCAGTCATTCCCGAGGACCAGGACAGGGACACAATGATATGCTGATTCATGACCTCAGCGCGGACCCGATACATATTATATCCCCGATTTAATAATATTTGAAATCTGGGTGAACGGTTTTTGGCAGATTTCTTAGTGTTTTCTGGATCTTGGAAGTTTTATTGTTTAGACGATAAGAGGCCATTTTTAGGGATGGTTGTGCCCACCGATACTTTCATTCTACCAACCTCCATAGTTAACTAGGTAAGCCCCATTTTAAATGGGATTTTGTCCAAGAATCCTTTATAAAAGAGGACTAATGGAAGAACATGAGAGGATGCATTTTGATCATTGCAGCACCTATGTTTGAATAGTTACACGATTCCAGCCCCTTCTATTGCTTCGTGAAACTTTGGCACTGCATACCACTCCATCTCAGGCATTCATTTCATAGCCATCAGGCAGATTGGAGGTATAAGCCTCTTTATGGATAGATTGATAAATCTAATTCTATTGATTCATGCCATTTAATAAGAAAGGCCTCCCCATTGTTGAGTTGGGCCTGGAGACATAGTCCAAATTGGAGGAAATCTGTTATCAAGCCTTGGTGTTCTCTTTTGTGCCTTTTATGTGTTTTATTCTTCTTTTCATATGTGCACATTTATGTGTTAATCTGCAATTTTATATGCAATTCTTTTCTATACATCTATAAGTAAAAACATCCTAGATCAAGTGGTATCAGAACAGGGCTTTTTAGGTGTGAATTTCATGTTTGTATGTTAAAAGAGGCAGGCTTCAAATAGGCGAAGGGAATCTAGAACCTTTTGATCCAGAGGTCGGGCATGCACCTCGAAGAAGAAACATGGCTAAAGAGGAAGCTTGTATTGAAGAGGAGTGCAATTTCAGAAACAATTTCTATTCAATGGAAGAGAATATCAGTCAGCTGGTTATAAGATTGGAAAAAGCTGAAGAGAGGAATCCAGAAGGACAAGGTTTAGCACATGGGAATGATGGAGAGGAACCCCCTCCTTCTCCTTCTGGTGGTGAAGGTTCTTCTTCCCTCACCACCATAATCAGGGAAATCCAAAGAATGCATCTAAGAAACCTTTTTTTAAATTAGATGTTAAATTTGATCTTCCTGTGTTTAATGGTGAAAGTAAAACATAAAAGATTAACAATTGGATTAGGCAGATTGAGGTTTATTGCAGGATTCAACAAATCATAGAGGATGAGGTGAAAATCCAGTTGGCCTCTCTATGGTTGGGCAACACAGCTCTCGTTTGGTGGGAGAGTAAATTGAAAAGCAGTAAAAATGTGGGTAAGCTCTTTTCCTCATGGTTTGATTTTACTTCTGCGTTAAAGGAAAAGTTTTATCCCTTAGGATACAAATAGAAAGCTTTCATGAATTGGCAATATTTTAGGCAAGGCAAAGGGCAAGATGTTCAAAGTTTTACAGAAGAATTTAGGAAGCAAGCATTGAATTTGGGTATTGTACTAGATACACCTGAAGTTGTAACTAAGTATATTGGCTCACTGCATAGTTATATTTGGCATTCATTATTGTTTTTTGAACCAACCACTATTGACGCAGCTAGTGTGAAAGCAATTCATATTGAGAACAGGGGCAAGAATGAAAGAGAGGACCAATCCAGAAAGCCACCGTTCAAGCCTCCCAATGGCAAATCCAAAGCGAAATGGAAAGGGAAGGAGAAGAAAATAGCAGCAGCCAAAGAGGGAGAGTGGCCTTATTGCAATCATTGCAAGAAAGAAGGCCACGATGATGATCACTGTTGGAAGAAACACCTAGAAAAATGCCCAAAGAAGTATGGAGGAAAAGAGGTGCAGAAAACAATGGAAGTAGCACAGCAAGACCTTGGATCAGATTCAAGAGATGAGGCACTGGTCACAGCAGCAGGAACAAAAGGTACACCTCCTATTGATTCTAAAACACATGGAAGCACCATTTCTGTAGATGAGTCCCTTTCAAATGATAGAAAAAGAATTGAATTATTTCATATCAGAGTTGTAGTAAATCATACCAAAGTAGAAAATCTATTTGATACAGGGTCCCAAGCAAATTTAATTGCAGAATCCCTAGTAAAGAAGCTTGGCTTAGTAACAAAACCGCACCCAAAGCCTTACCCGCTGGGATGGATACATGATAAAGATAAATTGAATGTAACCCAACAGTGCAAGGTAAAATTTGTGATTGCTTCTAAGCTGGTAGATGAAGTAGAGATGGATGTTATACCATTAGACATCTGTGGCATGGTATTAGGGAGCCCCTACCTGTATGAGAAAAAAACTGTCTTTTTCCACCATGAGAATAAATACCACATCACTAAGGATGGGATAGAGTACATAATGCGGGCTCATCAAAACAAAATTAACTCCAACCTAGTAAGCGTTGGGTAGATGAAACGGCTGGTAAATTCCAGCAAAACATTCATGCTTATGGTCATCAGGGAAAAGGAGGCCGAAGTCACAGACGTGTTCCAAGGCTACGAGGGAAGCATAAATAGGAATTGATGGATTTAATTGTTGATTATAATGCATTATTTCAGGAGCCGTGGGGACTATCTCTAAATAGAGAGATCCAACACGAGATCCACCTGTTGCATGACACCCCTCTGCCGAATATTGACATGTACAGAATGTCAACATTCGAAATGGGGGAGATCAAGCGTCAAGTGCAGGAATTGCTGGACCAAGGCATGATTAGGCCGAGCTCCTCTCTATGCGGGCCGCCAATTGTTCTAATGCCAAAGAAAGACAACAACTAGAGGATGTCCGTGGACTACCGCGCGCTCAACAAAATATCAGTAAAAAATCGTTATCCCCTCCCACGCATAGATGGTTTATTGGATCAATTAAAAAATGTTTTATATTTCACAAAGTTGGATTTGAGCAGTGGCTATCACCAGGTCCGAATTGCGGAGTAGGACATGTGGAAAACCACTTTCAAAACCAAGTAGGGGCTGTTCGAATGGATGGTAATGCCATTCGGGCTCTACAACGCTCCAACCACATTTATGCAGGTTATGAATCATATATTTGAACCTTTCATTGATAATTTTGTTCTTGTATATTTAGATGATATACTAGTTTTCAGCAAGAGTTGGTTTGAACATGTGATCATGTAAAGAAAGTGCTTCATGTGCTGAAGAAAGAAAAACTCTTTGTAAAATTTTCAAAGTGTGAGTTCGGGAAAACCTCTTTGGGCTACCTAGGTCATATTGTTGGTCATGGTCAGTTAAAAATTGATCCTGCTAAAGTTGAAGCAATTGTAAATTGGCCTAAGCCTACTAGTGCAACTGAGGTCCGTAGTTTTCTAGGTGCAGTCCAGTATTGGAGGATATTTATTGCTAATTTCTCTATTATTGCAACACCTTTGCACACATTGACTGTTGAAAATGCAACAAGATGATGGAGCTTAGTGAAAAGAAGTCGTCTTCACTAAGTGGTCCCGTAGGCTATTTTTGGTGCAAAGTCTATTTTTAGACATATGGATCATTGTCTATGAGTTGTAGGATGCTATTTGTGGATGATTGGTCAAGTTGGTAAAAATAGATGGACCTCTATTTTTAGACATATGGGCAGAGTCTATTTTTAGACTGCCAGACTAAAAATAGAACAGTCGAATATTATTAGCTCTTAATAATATTTGGACTATAAACATTATCTTATTCTCTTGCAGCACTTCAGTTCGAGCTACAGATGTGGCACATGCAACTGCCAAAAGGAAATATGCTTTTCTTATGGGTTACTTGAGCTATTGCCAGAAGGACTTCAATTAGAACTTCAGTGATTAAGTTCTGTGGAGTTGAATGAGGAGTTGATGGAGTTGTGTTCAGTTTGACTTAGTTGAACTACTTGTATTTAGTCTAATTGACAAATACACTAGTGATGAGTGATGTGAATTAGTTATTAATTAATTCACTAATTATTAACTCATGAATCAACTAAGGAATACATCAGTTAACTCAGTGCATGGAAATTTCAGTGGAGACAAGTGTTAGAGGTGAGTGAAAGGGCAAGACAGCTGTCAGTTGTGACTATAGTTGTGCATGAGATTTTCATAATCAAGGATTGAGTATTGCCAATGAGGATTGTGTAGCATCACACTAGAGTTTGATGATAGGTGTGGGATTGTGTGGTACAAACGAAGGGAATATGAGTTTGGAAGATCATTCTCATCTATTCTCATGCAGGATTGCGTAGTGGAGGCAGGCAAGCAGTGGAGGAGATTTGAACCTGTGATTGATTCAAATCTGAGCTAGATTGTGTGTAACAGGTGGAGATAGTACTGAGTACTTGTGAGGAGT
The DNA here is from genome assembly GCA_000404065.3 of Pinus taeda. Classification (NCBI taxonomy): domain Eukaryota; kingdom Viridiplantae; phylum Streptophyta; class Pinopsida; order Pinales; family Pinaceae; genus Pinus; species Pinus taeda. The sequence continues at coordinate 12,430 of APFE030891273.1, forward strand.
ATTGTACTATGTATTGTTACATGTTCTCTATCATCATAATATACAGATAGTTGGGGGTTTTTAGTGGTATGCTTTCCCCGAGTACATATTGTGTTGATATGTGTCATTGATGCTTCAATGTGCGCATGCATTTGTTTCTTAATTCCTCAAAATTGATGATCAACGTAGAGGAGGTTATGTATTATGCTTGATTACACAATTAGTGTATAATCAGGATAATCTCTGTGAATAATTGTTATATTATTCGAAATTTCTAGATGGTATCAGAGTTCTCTGATTTGTAGAACAGGTTCTACATGATATCAGAGCGAAGTTGATCATTGGATCTATTATTCAAAAAGTGTTTACATTTTATTTCTTCAAGCAGAGTCTGTAAATGGGCCAGGTAGCCTTTGGATTCATCCTTCTTTTGGAAGGTGAGATATCCAGTGAATTCCCATACAGTCAATCTCTGTACGAGAAATACTTTGTTCTCACGAATTTTAGATCAGAAGCGGTTGAGTTTTGAGCTGGTGAAATTCGAATTTGCAACAGTGTTTTCTTGGTGTCAAAGTTGAAATGTCTTTCAACGGATTGCGATTGGAGTATGCCCTTGAGGGTAGCTCGAACTATATTGCATGGAAGGACAGGATGGAGGCGGTGTTAGATGATAATGGGTTGAAGGAGTTCATAGATGCGGATGTCCCGAAACCTACTGATGCTGCTGAAGTTGAGGCTTGGCAAAAGAAGACAGCAAAGTGTCGAAGGATTCTGTTGGAGGGCATGAGGGATCACATTGTGTCCAGCCTCCATGGAAAGGCTTCTCCATACTTGATTTGGAAAGCATTGACAGATCTATTCCAAAGCAAGAGTGACCAGAGGAAGTTGGCACTCAAGGATAAACTCAGAAACATAAAGTGTGAGAAAGGTGACAGTATGCCCAAGTATCTCACGAAGTTCACCCAATGCCAGGATGAGCTAGGAAGTGTGGGGGTGACTGTTGATGATCAGGAATCGGTGAGCTTGGCTCTCCTTGGTCTTCCGAAGAGTTGGCATTCCTATCATGACACTGTCAATGGTCAGGAGAAATTGCCATGATGGGAGAGACTTTGGTCGGATTTGTGCAAGAGAAGATCAGGCGGAATACCAGGGACAAATCTTCATCAAAGGCATCTGATGAAGAAAATTGCGCTTTGGCTGCCAAATAAAAGAAGGGGAAGGACAAGAAAGCTTCTCATTCTGGTGCGAAAGGCAAGAATCAGGACATGTCCAAGGTGAAGTGCTTTCACTGTCACCAACATGGACACTATGCCACAAATTGTCCACATAAGAAGAAAAATAAGCAAGCTGTTGGATCTACAGCGGGATAGGCCTTAACCTTGCAGTTTGAGCTAGATTTTTCACTGATCGCATGCTTGGTATTAAGTGTGATGGGATCGGTATGGTTCTTGGACAGTGGTGCGTCTTTTCACATGACAGGAGATCGAGATTTGTTTTCTGATCTAGATGAGAAAGATCTTGGAGTGCACATCAAGATGGGCAATGATGGTAGATATAGTGCGACCAGTATCGGTACCATTTCCTTTGAGAGGGAGTTTGGTAAACCCTTCGTATTAAAGGAAGTGATGCATGTTCCAGGATTGAAGAAGAATCTTATCTCTGTGGCGATGTTAGAAGACAAGGGATATGATGTTGTTTTCAGCGAGGGAAAGGCTTTCCTGTATAGTAAGACAACTAGAGAAACCCAGAAGATAGGGGTTCGAGTCAAGAACCTTTATCAGTTGCATGTAGATGGCTACAAAACAATGGCATGCAAGGAAGAAGGAGTGGTGAGCCGGGATGATGGCGAGCTGTGGCACCAGAGATTGGGCCACCTTCACCATGGAGCCTTGAAGATACTGCAGTAGATTTCTATTGGGCTTCCTAAAGGCACTCTTGCGCAGTCAGATCAGTGCAAGGGGTGTACTTTGGGAAAATTTGTGAAAGCCACCTTTCACGAGAAAGATAGTCACACCACAATGATCCTTTAGATAATTCACACAGATGTGGGTGGACCTTTCTCAGTAGCTTCGACAGAAAAGCACATGTATTATGTGATCTTTGTTGATGATTTCTCCCGAAAGTGTTGGATCTTCTTCATGTAGAAGAAGAGCGAGACATACTCAAAGTTCTGTGAGTTCAAAGGACTGGTCAAGAAGGAATTGAGGAAGAAGGTGAAGGCTCTTAGGAGTGACAATGGTAGTGAATTCATCTCTGGCAAGTTAAAGGACTTCTGCAGCGCAAAAGGTATTCAAAGAGAGCTCATAGCTCCCCACAACCCACAGCATAACGAGGTTGTTGAGTGGAAGAACATAATGATCGTGGGTGTTGCACGGGCGATGTTACATGATCAAGGCCTACCCCTTCACTTGTGGGCAGAGGCATGCAATACTGTAGTATATGTTCAGAACCGTTGTCCTCACAGCATACTTGGCATGAGTACACCCGAGGAGGTTTATTTTTGTAAGATGCCTGATATTTCCCATTTGAGGATTTTTGGTTCTCCTGTTTACATGCATGTGACGATGGATGCTAGGAAGAAGCTGGAGCCGACCGCAGAGGTTGGGATATTTGTGGGGTACATTGATACACCTCACAACTATCGTGTGTATTTTCCAGACAGTCGCAAGACTGTTGTGCGACGGGATATAAAATTTCAGGAGGAGAAAGCCATGAAGTGTTCGCTTGAGAGGGAGCCACACTTGCATGCAGATGAGGAGCTATTAGTTCCTAAGGATGAGCTTCAGGATGTGGATCAGCCACAAGATGAAGTTCATGGAGTGGAAGAGACCACTCATGCAGTGCCAACCATCAGAGGGCAAAAGCGCACTACAGAAGCTGAGCAACTGGCTCAAGATGCAGAGGAGGTTGTAGGACCACCTATAGCACAATGTAGATAGAGAAAATCACCTGATCGGTACACTGGATACATGGCTCTTATGAGCAAATGTGTCGTGACTGAGCCATCCTCTTTCGAGGAAGCTGTGGAGGATCCCGCATGGGTAGATGCCATGGTGGAAGAGTATGATTCAATTATTAGAAATAGTGCATGGGAGATTTTCCGAAGACAGGAGGGGAAATTAGTGGTGGGTTCAATATGGATCTACAAAGTAAAGCAGATGGGGTGGCACATCCATCAGATGGATGTGAAGATTGCGTTCCTCAACAGAGTCATTGAGGATGCTACTTCAGCGGAGGTAGTGGATGCCACTATTTATCAACAATTGGTGGGGTCGCTTATGTATCTGGTCAATACACGACCCGATGTACCACAATCCAGAGATTGGTACAGATAGGAGGATGAGGTGAAGCTATGTGGCTTCACAGATGTAGATTGGGCAGGGAGCCCAATGGATAGAAAGAGCACATTTGGAGGGATCTTCAGTATCAGGTCGACAGCCGTTTCTTGATACAGCAGGAAGCAGAGATCCATGTCACTCAGTTCTACGGAGGCCGAGTATATGGTAGCAACTTTGGCTGCATGCGAGGCTATATGGATGAGGAAGATCCTGGTCAGGTTGTTCAGGTCACACTTGGATCCTACTGTGATTTACAGTGATAACCAACGTTGCATTAAACTCTCGGCTAATCCAATATTTCATGATAGATCCAAGCACGTCGACATTAGGTACCATCATATCAGAGATTGTGTGCAGCGGAGAATCATGTTACTTTCATATATTCCCACGGAGGATCAGGATGCTGATATCTTGACGAAGGCGCTCACCAGGAGAAAATTCAAATACCACAGAGATAGGATAGCGGTTGCAAAAAATCCATATCTTGTTGAGAGGGAGTGTTGAAAATGCAACAAGATGATGGAGCTTAGTGAAAAGAAGTCGCCTTCACTAAGTGGTCCCGCAGGCTATTTTTGGTGCAAATTCTATTTTTGGCGCAAAGTCTATTTTTAGAATATGTCTATTTTTAGACATATGGATCATGGTCTATGAGTTGTAGGATGCTATTTGTGGATGATTGGTCAAGTTGGTAAAAATAGATGGACCTGTATTTTTAGATATATGGGCATAGTCTATTTTTAGACTGCCAGGCTAAAAATAGAACATTCGAATATTATTAGCTCTTAATAATATTTGGACTATAAACATTACCTTATTCTCTTGCAGCACTTCAGTTTGAGCTACAGATGTGGCACATTCAACTGCCAAAAGGAAATACGCTTTTCTTATGGGTTACTTGAGCTATTGCATGAAGGACTTCAGTTAGAACTTCAGTGATTGAGTTCTGTGGAGTTGAATGAGGAGTTGATGGAGTTGTGTTCAGTTTGACTTAGTTGTATTTAGTCTAACTGACAAATACACTAGTGATGAGTGATGTGAATTAGTTATTAATTAATTCACTAATTATTAACTCATGAATCAACTAAGGAATACATCAGTTAACTCAGTGCATGGACAATTCAGTGGAGACAAGTGTTAGAGGTGAGTGAAAGGGCAAGACAACTGTTAGTTGTGACTATAGTTGTGTAAGAGATTTGCACAATCAAGGATTGAGTATTGCCAATGAGGATTGTGTAGTATCACACTAGATTTTGTTGACAGGTGTGGGATTGCGTGGTACAAACGAAGGGAATATGAGTTTGGAAGATCATTCTCATCTATTCTCATGCAGGATTGCGCAGTGGAGGCAAGCAAGTAGCGGCGGAGATTTGAACCTGTGATTGATTCAGATATGAGCTAGTTTGTGTGTAACAGGTGGAGATAGTACTGAGTACTTGTGAGGAGTATTGTACTATGTATTGTTACATCTTCTCAATCAATATAATATACAGATAGTTGGGGGTTTTCAGTGGTATGCTTTCCCTGAGTACACACTGTGTTGATATGTGTGATTTATGCTTCAATGTGCGCATGCGTTTGTTTCTTAATTCTGCAAAATTGATGATCAACATAGAGGAGGTTATGTATTATGCATGATTCCGCAATTATTGTATAATCAGGATAATCTCTATGAATAAGTGTTACATTTTTCAAAATTTCTACATTGACAAGTGTGCAATAGGTCTTCCATTGGGGAGGAAGCCAATAGAAGTCCTTCGAAACATTGAAGGAACAAATTACCAAATTAGCACTGTGCTAGTCTTAGCCTTACCCGATCTCCAATAGCCATTTGAGATCGAAACTGATGCCAGTGGTTATGCCATGGGAGTTGTACTGATGCAACAAAATAATTCAATTTGTTACCATTCTAAGAATTTTTCTCAAGCTGTGATAAACTATCCCACTTATGGCAAGGAGATTTATGCCTTGGTGCAGAGTGTGAAAAAGTGGAAACACTACCTGATCGGCAAGGAGATCATCATCCATACAGATCATCAGCCCTTGTAGTACCTTCAGTCACAAACCAAGTTGCATCAAACTCATCATTTCAAGTGGATGGGCTTTCTTCAAGAGTTTCATCTAGTAACAAAGTATAAGAAGGTCACTAGCAATAAAGTGGCTGATATGTTATCTCGCCCTCCTATTTCTGCTTCTGTTGTTTTGCATAATGCTTCGATGTCTTTTGAAAGTTATGTTGAAAAATATGCTAACGATGATGACTTTAAGGAGGTTTATGCAAAACTAACCCATGGTTCATAGGTGGACAACTATCACTTGCAGGGGAAATTGTTGTATCACCTTGGTAAATTGTGTATTCCCACAGGAGAAAGAGTGCATGTAATTCGAGAGGCCTACACCTCTATTGTGTCTAGACACTTTGGTGTCGAAAAGACTTGATGTCATGTACAAAGATTTTGTTTTTGGCCTCATCTGAAAAACATTGTGACTCGCTATGTAAAGGGTTGTGTGATGTGTTCTATTTTAAAGCCCTCTAATAGAAAACTTGGGCTCTACTCACCATTCCCTATTCCGAGTTGTCCATGGGAAAGTGTGTCAATGGACTTTGTAGGAGGTTTACCTTTGTCTAAGAAGGGTCACGAGTATTTTTATGTTTTCGTTGATCGTTTTAGCAAAATGTGTATTCTTATGTCTTGTAAAAAGCAGATTACTACAGAGCAAACCACATCTCTTTTCTTTCAGTATGTTTGGGTCCACTTTGGATTACCCACATCAATTGTTTTGGATCGAGATTCTTGCTTCCTTGGGGAGTTTTGGACCAGCTTATGCAGTATGATGGACATCAAAATAAAAAGAAGCACGGTATTTCACCCACAAATTGACGGGCAGAGAGAGGTCGTTAACCATACCGTGGTTCACTTATTACGAGGCTATTGTGGGAAACATCGCAAGTTGTGGGATGAACATCTCCCCTACATACAACATTCCTATAACCGAGCAGTGCATTCACCGACACAATATTCACCATTCAAGACATGCTTTAGTTACCTACCAAAGGACCCTTTAGACATGGTCTTTGGAAGGGAAGATGGCTCCAGTGAACATAATGATAAAGACAAAGCTCAGTAGCTCATTCAGCGAATCCAAATGATTCACCAAGTAGTGCAAGAGCAGTTGGAAAATAGTCAAGCCCGTTACAAGGCTTGGCATGATAAACACTGAGTTGACCATCAATTCCAAGTAGGCGACAAGGTGTGGTTCAACATTAGCAAATACAGGATGAAGGTAGAAGGAAAGAAGTTGCGGCCAATCTGGTATGGACCATTCACCATATTGGAGAAGATTGTGAACAATGCCTTTCGTCTTGACT
>APFE030891288.1:0-10265 GCA_000404065.3 Pinus taeda
AATCTTGGTTTATTTGAGTGCCACACGGCGGCCGTTGTTGATGACGAATTTTGCAGTCAAAGTACCCACCATGGTGTGGTGTTCTGGGCTCAATTTTTGAGTGCAAATTTGCGGGAACCCTGACTTGTGCTCAACGAAGCGTTATATGAACAGTTAACCCTGAATCAAGACACTGTGCTTTGAGTGTCATATGGTACGCCTGTATCTCATAGGAATCACCAAAGCTGCTCGAAATTCGAAGATCTTTCGTTCTCGTGTACAGATCAACCCTCGAAGAATTGTATCTCAGAATTCGAAAATCTTTCGTTCTCGTGTACAGATCAACACATACTTGCCAATCTGAATATAGATAGGCGAGGAGAAAAATACTCAAAAATGATAAGAATTTCCCTGCTTCATTCGACGAGTATATTCTCCGGTCTGCCAGGTATATGTAGTATCCACGAATTTCCCTACTTCCTTCGACGAGTATATTCTCCGGTCTGCCGGGTATATGTAGTTCCCACGCCCTTTTGAAGGTTTTATCGACGCCAAGCATTATACGTTGCGGAGTGTAATACCACGCGCCCGTAAATACCGGAGTGTAATACGCTGACAAACGTTGCTTTTGTCAGAGAATATAAGGAACTTGACATAAAACAAACACAACAGCCATTGTTCGAGTGGAATATGCCGCTTCGTGGTTATCTTCTAACACGCGCCCGTAAATACCGGAGTGTAATACGCTGACAAACGTTGCTTTTGTCAGAGAATATGAGGAAGTTGACATAAAACAAACGCAGCAGCCATTGTTCCAGTGGAATATGCCGCTTTATTGTCAGATATCATAACAAATTATAGGTTCCCGCTTTGTTTAGAAGATTGGATATATTTCAAATTTAAAAATCGCGTTGGTTTTTTCTAATATTGAGAACCAGTCCGCACGGTTTTGAAAGGAGGCTAAGCCATAAATAGTAAATAATGTTTCAAATCACTTTTTATTATCTATGGCTCTCTCATGTGATGTTTACATAGTGAGTTTGCTTCGAATTATTTTTAAACTCTGGTATGAGATACTAACCATATAAGCTTTCTAAATATAGTTGCGGATATTTTAGTTTGAAATTTTTTTTTTTATTCTACAATTGTATTATATTTGTGAAAGTTAAAAGTAAAAATATAATAGCTGTTAGTTTTAATGGTTAAATTTAGAAAATATTAATTATAGCCTTGAAAGTTCACAAAAGTAAAACGATAACGATTATATTTAGAAATAAGAAAATAATTTGCATTCTTGAATATTTCTGGCACATTTAAGTAAACTCCAATTGTTGAATTTAAAAAATATTACTTAAATTTATTAAATTTTTGAAATACAAAAAGTTAACAGCTAAATTTAGAGAGTTGATCCCTAACTCCATTCTCCAATGTCATAGAAAAATAAACAGTTAAATTTAAAGATAAAAAATCTTAAAAAAAAATTAAAGAAACCTTAGAAAGTTATTGGTGAAATTTATGGATAACTTAATTTTTTTCAATATTTTTAAGAGTGTTGCAAAACCATAGTCTTAGTTACTAAATCTTTGAGGGCTTATTTTTGTAAGGTCCATTAGTTATATGATTACAACAATGAGGGAAATAATATGGAAGCATCCACTGAGCTTCCCAATAATATTTTGATTTTAAAATAAATATATTAGTATATATATTTTTGAATTCTCTAATTATAATAAATTTATTATTAGATATTCATATTTATTGTGCTATATATTAACATTCACTAATTGTTTAATACAATATGTGTCTGTTAATCAAAAGGCATTATGAATGCCAAAAAATTGAGAATTACAAACTCTTCCACAATTCCACCTCTAACCACTATTACCATTGAGAGAAAATGACATTGATTACTTGATAGTCCTTAACATACAATCTCTAAAATTAGGTAAACCAAATCTTCCACAATGCCACCTCTAACAACTATTGCCATTAACAAAAAATGGCATTGATTACATTATAATCTTTAACATACAAACCCTAAAATTAGGCAAACCATAGTGCATGGTGATCTCTAACACAATGAATTCTAGAATTTTTCCCCCCTAGTATAGTGTCACGATGAATACATTGTGACTCCTAAAAAGTCACAACACACATCAACTTTAATACTTAGCACATTAACTATAACCTATGTATACTTAATGTGGCATAACATAGTCAAGGTAGAGGTGAATCAAGTGTAGCTCCTTCAAATTAAATTCCATTAGAAGTGAATATAAAAAATGTTGAGTATTATGTAGATGATATTTTGACTATTGACATTGACGGAAATAGCATTTTATGGGAGTTAGTCTATGGCAATAATATAGATGAATACTCATAATTCTCCCATTAGATAATATCATAACGACATATATTTTGTAGATCACTTGGGGCCTTAGTGTTGGTGTGTCAAGCACATTTCAGCTATTATGCTTATTCTTTCACAAACATAAATGTATATTTCTCAAATTTTATAAAACAATATTGATGAGTACTCATAATTCTCCCATTAGATAATATGATAATGGCATATATTTTGTAGATCACTTGGGGCCTTAATGTTGGTGTGCGAAGCCCATTTCAACTATTATGCTTATTTTTCACAAATATGTGTTCTTGGCTGGCCAACTCATCCATCATAATACTCATCCATTATAATTATTTATGTTTTCATCCATCATAATTATTATTGTTTTACCGAGGTCTATGTCTCCAACTCTTTCCAAGGATGGGCTTTTTCAGTTATTATTAGGTAATTGATTTGGTTGTTAATTATTTCAAAAACAAACTTATCTTTTGATTTCGTGTATTTTTTAAACATCAATTTCTTTGACATTTGAATTTTCGTTATTTTGTTAGAGTTTTTTTTAATTATTATTAATAATTTGGCTACGTTACATACTAAGATTTTTAAAACACTCTCATTAAAAGTAAGAATTAAAAAATTAAAATACATTTTAAAAAAACATGGAAAATTTAAAATAAATAATAAGATAACATATTTTTTTTATTATTTATATGTTAGAAAAGTTGTTTTAATTTAAAATAAGAGAAAATTATATGGTAATATTATTTGTCTTATATGCAGTTGACAAAAAGTTATGATATTAATTATATAAATTTACTATAATATTATATCTTAGACACATAACGATTATATATTTCCAAATAAAAAGTTGAAAACATTACATTTCAATTTAACATGAGGCCTAGGTTAAAATTTAAAGATATGTCTAAATATTATATATTTTAATAACATGACATACATATATATATATATATATAGATGTTAGAGAGAAGGGTTTTTTTTAGGCAACTGAGATTTATTATAAACTAATCTCTTCCAACATATGAGATTTTTCAGCCAACTCAACTTTATTATTAACTAATGGATTTGGTTGTTAATTTTTTCAAAAAAGAACTTACCTTAAGATTTCCTTTTTTTTAGGTAACTTGCAACTTCTTTCACAATTCCCATTATTTGAGAGTTTTTTTTTACTTTAGTTGTTTTTTATTCTTTAATTATTATTATTAATTAGGCTCAGTTACATGATTAAACATTTGTTTTTATTATTTTTTAGTTATTATTATTCATTAAAATTAATTACATGGCAAGATTTTTGCTTCAGTTAATTTTTATTTTTTAATTATTATTACTAGGTTTCATTACATGGAAATAATTTTAAAATATTATTAATAAAAATAAGAATTTAAAAATATAAATACATTTAAAAAATAATACATAGAAAATTTAAAATAAAAAATTACCTTACTTCAAAAAGCCTAAACTAGTCCCTCAACTATAGCAAAGATGCTCTACTTTGTTGGCACTACACTCTTTATAGCTAAGATAACATAAAAACCTATGAAAACTTTATAGGTTAGAAACTTCTTTTTAATTTAAAATAAGAGAAAAATATATCATAATATTGTTTCCATTTCCTATCTACTTGCCAAAAAGTTGAGTGATAACATTTATACCATTTGCACATACAATGATTTTATATCTATTAAAATAGGGATTTGAAAGCATTGTATTTCCATTTCAAGCTAAAATTTAAAAATATGTATAAATATTGTATATTAAATACATAATATTTATTTTTACTTAAAAAATATTTTTTCTACATAAATTAAAAAATTTGAAATTATTGAATGTTAATATTGAATGTTGAAGAAATATATTTTAATCTTAAATAGTGGAATATTATTATCTTTCATAAAATTAAAACGTATTAAAATTAGTTTTATGACTTATTTCTTCTATACACAAAAGAAAAAAAACAATTTTAATATATATGCTTTTTTACCCTAAACTTTATGAAATTCTGATCATATTTTGAAAAACTCTGGCAGTGATTTTTGTAAATAAAAGTAAAAGTTGTCAAACATCATAATTTTAGATGCACTAGAAGTATTTGATGGCGTTGAATCCATTTCCATCGTAAAAAACATGATTCAAACACCCAGATTAAAGTGATTACCACAAAAACATAGCACAAACAAAAAATCAATAGAGGAGAAGGAAGGGTGATGATCTGAAATTTATAGGTGTTCCCGCCTCATTTTTATTCAAACTACAAAGATGCCTCATCAATTTTCTTTGGCTTTTCCAGATTAACAGATATGCTTGAGTGACGTCTACCGATCCTTCCAATAGATACACGTTTGTCGCTGACTCATATTTCATAATTATTTATGTTTTTTTTGGCTTTTCCAAATTAAAGGATATGATTTAGTGACGTCTACCACTCCTTCCGATAGATACTCATTTTCTGGCCAACTCATATTTCATAATTATTTCTATTTTATGCAAGTTTACAAGAGTCAATTCTTCCAATGGATATGCTTTTTCAGCTAGTTTCAAAAATTGCTTACTTCTTTTGTTATTGTCATTTTCGAAGTGAAAAGGTGAAAATATTAGGTAAAATGTTATGAAATTCTTAGGGTTTAGGATTTAGGGATTGGGGTTAGTGTTCACAGGTAAGGGTTTAGGTCTTATAATACATTAGTATATTATTTTAATAAACACTTAAATAAAAGATAAAAACACTTTTCAAAATTTTATAAAATGCTTAGGGTTTAGATTTTACATCTTGGGGTTTAGGGTTTAGGATTTAGGGTTAAGGGCTTAGGGTTTGCAGATGAGGGTTAGGGTTTAGGGTTTACGGTTTAGGGATTAGGTTTTAGGGTTTGCCGTTTGTGGCTTAGTGTTTATAATACTTTTGCAAATGGTTTTAATATAACACTTAAATGAAAGTGAAAAAACACTTTCTAAAATGTTATAAAATGCTTAGGGTTTAGGGTTTAGGGATTAGGGTTGAGGGTTGAGGATTGAAGGTTTACGGTTGAGGGTTGTGGGTTTATAACATTAGTAAATTCTCTTAATAAAAACTTAAATAAAAGTTACAAAATGCTTTTTAAAATGTTATAAAATGCTTAGAGTTTGGGTTTATGGTGTAGGGTTTGGTGCTTGGGGTTTAGGGTTTACGGTTTATAACACTTTAGTATATTATTTTAATAAACACTTGAATAAAAAGTTACAAAACCATTTTTAAAATGTTGCAAAATTCTTAGTATTTAGGGTTTAGGGTTTGTGTTTTAGGGTTTAGGTTTTGCAGTTTATGGTTTATAGCACTTTACTAAATGCTTTTAATAAACACTTAAAAGGAAACTTTCAAAACATTTTTTTAAAATGTTATAGGATGCTTATGGTTTAGCGTTTGGGTTTTAGGGTTTAGGTTTTAGGGTATAGGGTTTAGAGTTTAGGGTTTTGGGTTTAAGGTTTATAACACTTTAGTAAATTCTTTTGATAAACACTTAAATAAAAGTTACAAAATAGTTTTTCTAATGTTGTAAAATGCTTAGGGTTTAGGGTTTATAACACTCTAAACTCTAAACCCTTAGCCCTAACCCTAAGCATTTTATAAAATTTCAAACCCTAAACCTTAAACCCCAAACCCTAAATCCTATACCCTATACACTAAACCCTAAAGCCTAAGCATTGCATAACATTTTAAAAGGTATTTTGTAACATTTTTTAAGTATTTATTGATGGCATTTATTGAAGTATTATAAATCCTAAACCCTAAACATGAAACATTTTATAACAATTTAAAAAGCCTTTTGTAAATTTTTTTAAGTGTTTATTAAGAGAATTTACTAAAGCCTTACAACCCTAAGCACTTTAATAAAGAGTTAATAAAAGTTGAAAAACACTTTTTAAAATGCTATAAAATGCGTAGCGTTTAGGGTTTAGAGTTTAGCTTTTAGGATTTAAGGTTTATAACACCTTATTAATTACTTTCAATAAACACTTAAATGAATCTTACATAACACTTCATTAAATGATTTCAATAACACTTAGGGTTTAGAGTTTAGTTTTTATAACACTTCATTAAATGATTTCAATAAACACTTAAATAAGAGTTACAATTTTTTTAAGATGTTATACAATACCTAGGGATTAGAGTTTAGGGTTTGGGTTTTAGGATTTAGGATTTAGGATTTAGGATAACGCTTTTTCAAAACGATTTTAATAAACATTTAAATAAAATCTAGAAAACAATTTTTAAAATGTTATAAAATGATTTGGGTTTACGGTTTACGGTTTAGGGGTTGGTGTTTCAAATGTTATAAAATGATTAGGGTTTAGGGTTTATAACAATTTAGTAAATTATTTTAATTATCACTTTAAAAAAGCTACAAAATGCTTGTTAAAGGATTATATAATTATTAGGGTTTAGCGTTTAGGGTTTAAAATGTTATAAAATTCTTATGGTTTAGGGTGTAGGTTTTAATGTTTATAGAGATTTACTAAATTCTTTAGTAAATGCTAGGTTGGAAATGGACTTGTCAAGGTAACAGGTTGACAAGCAACAGACTGTTGAATGAATTATCAATGAATATTATCCATTGAGAAGCAGTAATGATTGAGATGGTCTTCCCCACAAATATTACAAGGAAGATGGATTTTATTCTTCTTATCTTTTGAGCCAACCCCAACATTCTCTACGATTTACAATGCTTCTCGTTCCCAACTCAAAGGTCTAGATTATTTCTCTTTCATCTTACCTCATCATTACTAAGGGTTATTTGTTGATGTGGAATGAATAGAGTTGACCTCTTTGGTGGGAACAATAGAATTATGAGTCTACATAGGAGGATTTCTAGATAGTGTACCATAACATATACTCATTGACCCATTTGAAAGGTTCTCTCACTAATTCTTTGAGATGGACCGCACAACACCATAGGAATGGGTTCTTGTTGTATAATTCCGAGGATCAGTTGATGAGGAAGAGAAATAGAAATGATATCGTATAAGTTACCTACCTGAGAATAGACCATCTCAAGCTTATGGGCACGAAATGATGGCTCACACCTCAATTTGGGCTCCTACCATGGAAACATATTCAATAATCGTAGACATGAAGGACTTTATGAACCACTCACATAATAATTCACATCCTCCTCATCCACATCCTCCTCATCCACATGCTCCTCCACATCCTCCTCATCCTCCTCCTCCACATCCTCCTCCACCACCTCCACCTCATCCACGTCCACATCCTCCACCTCCACCTATATCTCCACCACCTCCTACTGCACCTCCACCTCCACCACTACAGCCTCCACTCCCTCATCCAACTCCTCCTCCTCCTCCTCCTCCAACTCCACCTCCTCCACCTCCATAATATCCTCCTCCACCTCTACATCCTCCTCCCACATCTGCATCTCCACCTCCTCCTCTAACACCTCCACCTACAACTCAACCTCCTCCACCACCTTTTCCTCCCCCTCTGTTTCCTATTCTACCTCTACCCCCTGCTCCACCACCACCACCTCCTCCTCCTTCTCCTCCGCCTCCTCCACCTCCACAACCAACTCCTCTACTTCCACATCAACCTCCACCTTCAACTCCTCCACCTCTTTTTCCACCTACACCTTTACCTCCACCACCTTTGCCTACCTTTCCCTCGCCCTTATCCTCCACCACCTCCACCTCCTCACTGTCCATCCCCTCCTCCTCCTCCTCAAGCTTCACCTCCTCCTCCTCCTCCAACACCTCCACCTTCACCTCTTCCTTCACCTCGTCCTCCACCTCCTTCATATCCTCCACCTCATCCTTCAAGTCCTTCACCTACACTTCCTCCTCAACTTCCACCTCCTCTTCCTCCACCTCCTCTTCCAAGTCCTTCACCTACACCTCCTCCTCAACTTCCACCTCGTCTTCCTCCACCTCATCCTCCCAGTCCTTCACCTAAAACTCCTCCTCAACTTCCACCTCCTCTTCCTCCACCTTATCCACCTCCACCTCGACAACCACCACCACCACCTCCTCCTCCTCCTCCTCCAACTCCACCTCCTCCAAAACATCCTCCTCCTCCTCCACCAACACCTCCTCCACAACCTCCACATCCACCGTTATCTCCTCCTCCTCCTCCTACACCTCATCCACCTCATCCTCCTCATCCTCCTCCTCCACCTCATCTTCCTTCACCTCCACCACTACCTCCTCCTCATCCTCCAACAAAACCACCACCACCTCCTTCTAAACCTCCTCCTCCACCTCCACCACCACCTCCTTCTAAACCTCCTCCACCTCCACCACCACCTCCACCTCCACACCCTCTTCCACGAGCTCCACCTCACCCCATCCTCCTCCTCCTCCACCTCAAGCTCCTCCACCACCTCTACCTCCTCCTCCACCACCACCTCAACCAACACCACCTACTCCACCAACACCATCACCTCCTCCTCTGCCTTCACCTCCACCACCTCCTCCACCTCCTCCTCCTACTCCACCTCCACCACCACCACCATCTCCTCCTCCACCACATCCTCCTCATACTCCACCACCACCAGCACCTCCACCTCCTCCTCCACCTCCACCTCCACCTCTTCCTCTGCCTCCACCTCTGCGTTCACCTTCACCTCGTCACAAAACCTAAAAAAAATCAAAATTGCATATCATTTCATTTTCTTTATTTATAAAACTCCATATCATATCATTATGTTTATTTACAATATTTATTGATTCATTCTTTAGAGTGATAATTCAGATATTAATATATACATGATAATATAAAAATAACATGTATAGAAATTTACAATATAAATTAGTAATTATGAGAACAACAATTTAATTAAAAATAAATTGTAAAAATTATGTAAATAGTATCAAAAGTTACTGACAAAAATCATACCCAATTCAATATTTATTTTCATTGTCCAAAAATATTTAAAATCAATAGATTAATAATACAGAATATTTTAAAAATAAGATAAACAAAAAACAGAATTACAATAGACATAAATTCTGATAATATACACACAGAACAAAACAAAACTTCATAAAAGCTCCACTAGTCATAAGCGTTATTATTGTCATTATCCATCGTGCTTAGTGGAGGTTATTGTTATGTTATAGTTTCTATTTTCCTCACGGAGACCCCTACTACTTTAGCTAACAGTTTTCAGTTTACATATATAACATATTTTTTTCTTCAAGAACTTGTGCTATTGCATTTATAGGCTGAAAATTTTGATCTTCCTGAAACTAATAATTTACTTTCTTCATAATCACTCCCATGTTTGGAAATAAGAAATTAACCACATCAAGAAATTTTAAAACATACAAGAAGATAAAATACTTGATGAAAACCTGTATAGATTCATGAAGCAATTTGACAACTTCCATGGGATCTTCCTCTTCGGCAGACTTCATACAAATCTTCAATAATTGCTTCGATCAAATGGAGTAATACAGGAATTCAAACTTTTTATTAGAAAAATCGATCCACATGATAACATCCTCGACAGATATGTTCAGACGCATATTTAGTCCTCTTGCCAGTGGTTGTCATGGATCACCATGTGTTGCACATGGTATTGCGCGAGTATAACCACTGGTCACCTTTGCAGAAACCACAAATTGAATGTCTAGAAGTGAACAGGCTCCCAAGGTACACAACAACATTGTGGATCGAACACACGAACTTCATATATTCAGTTTGACCTTCTCCAACAAATATACATAGCAACGTGGATCGAACACACGACCTTCATATATTTAGTCTTACGCTCTCCCAACAAAGACACAGAGGCAGCAACATTGTGGATGGAGCACACTACCCTCTTCCAACAAAGACACAAAGGCAACAACATTGTGGATGGAACACCCTACCCTCTCCCAACAGAGATACAGAGGCAACAACATTGTGGATCGAACACCCGACCTT
>APFE030891294.1:0-19851 GCA_000404065.3 Pinus taeda
CTCTATATAAAAGGTGGGTGAGGTGGATAGGGGAATTTTCTTATTTAAATAGTCGTAAGAAAGGGAGTGGGAATGAAATATGTAATCATATGTGATAGTGGATCAGAAAATAACCTCAAATGAATCTTAGGTAGTTATGGATCCTATTATTTTCACTACAATAGGAAGGGAAGTCATCAAGGACCCAGTTTCTACCTTGGCTCCATCTCATGGTAAAACTTAAATAGTTTCCATATTCATTAGTAATTTTCTAGACTCGAGGGGTTTTAGGTTATGTAATGTGTAGTAAGAAGATGGTTTGACTAACCTTTTAGACTTTTAAGTGTTTATAAATACCCAAGTAGATTTAGCATCTTGAAAACCCATTTTAAATATCTCTTCCCTTAGGGACTTGAAAGCTCCTTTTTATCAACTATTAGAAAGGGGAGGGGAATCTCAGTTATGTTCCTAAACCACTTTGACTAGGGAAGGAAGTTCTAGAAATTAATAGTAGCTCCAACCAAAGGACCACTAGTGGATGTTGGATCTACTTTGGTTGGAAACTTAGGTTTGGAAACAAGAAGGGAAGGGGAAATTTGGCCTCAAGTAGAAATCTTTACATATTACATGCACAAAAAAAGCAATGGTGGAGGAGTTATAAGGTAAAAAAATAATGTAAATTATGCTCCTATAGGAAATGAGGGCTTTGTTAGGTTTTGTAAATAAATCTCCTCTCCTTGAGGGGTTTGAGAAACCCTGGTAAAATATTAACACTTCTTAGATTAGTATATTTAGAATTGCCTAATCTTTTATTGTACACCGAAAATTTGCGAAGGGAATTTGGTTCTAGATATTCTCAAGAAGTTGTTTCCCAACTAGGATTTTGTGTGGGTGGATTCAAATTGTATGTTGTAAGGAATCTTTACTAGTTGTAGTCTGCATATTATTTTAACAAGCTCTTTATTTATTCAATTTTGTTCATGAATGGAACATAGGTCAAAAAACTTGGGTTTTCAACTTTTTGTCTCAAACCAGTAGGGGCCTAATGATTAGAAAAACCAATGATTTTATTTTTGATTTTATATATATATATATATATATATAATATATATATATATATATTATTATAGATAGATAAACTTTTAGTAAAATTAATGCAATGTGTAAACGTAAAAGTTAAAATTTTAAACATGCATTATAATAAGTTAGATTTTTTTTGGTGAACTATCATAATCAACAATTTAGCTTAGTTGATACTAGCAAGGATGAGGTTGATTCTTACTTATACCGTTACAACCTCTAGACATACGAACGTGGCCACCAATGTGACATAGGGCTAATTTAAAGTTTGAAAAGATAATGTTGCAAAGACTTCCTTAACAATATATTATATGACCAAAGATTATAATAAATTAAATTATTATTTAATTAATATGATATCGATTTTTTTAAATGTATTATTGTAATTGTTTAAATATGTTTTGAAGTTAAATCTATTATTTTTCATATTATTATTATAATTATTTCTCACACATATATTAATTACCTTCATTCCATTATATGTGAAAACCATATCATTTGAATCACTATGGAGGTTCATGTTGATATTAAACCTATCCATCATTCTATGCAGGGCTCTTCCTTTGTGAGAGCTCATTGGAGGAAGCTCTACTCTCCGTTAATGAAGCAGACACAAGGAAACTCGTTAAGGGACATATGCTTCCCTTTTTATGTCTTTGAGGAACATGTGAACTTCAAATATTGACACATGGGACGACAATCTGGGATGAACATCAAGATCCCCTTTAATGTAATTAATCCATTCTTCTCGGGGATCCATATTCTTTGTGTTTTTTCACCATAGCATAATTGTTTCTTTACACTCCACTACCCCATATCACTATACCCATTAGGTTCCATTTCCGGTAGCCTCTCCTGGACTCAGACATTTGAGTTTGTTCTTCATCAATGTCGAATATTTCATCACTGTAGTGACTCTTGGAAACTGAATCTTCATCATTTCAGAGTGAATGTTGAGATCCAGCTTTGTTGAGATCCAGCTTTCTTTTACTCTAGGAGTGAATCTCAGCAACTGGATCAATTTCCGCAACTGGCTCTATTGGAGTGACCCATCGGATTTATTGCAGGAGAAATGAACCAATGGAATATTAAAGCCAACGCCAACAAATGATAATGATCTCATGGATTTTTTTTAATGAGATTGAAAATTTGGATGCTAAAATAGTAATCAAGAAGAGACCGATCCTATGAATGATCTCAAAAGTGAGATCAAATTCCACGTACTTATAAAGTAACAAAAAAATAAATATATAATTCCCAAAACAAATATATATTTAAAATGGGTTTGTTCAAAAAATAAATATATAATTCCCAAGTGGCCTTAGTGTGTGATAGAGGAGACATGACATATTATGATAATACCAAATCAAAGCTTGGCTTCTTCTTGAGACAATTTTTACTACAATGGTATAAGTTATTAATGCCATGGTTTTAAAATGTTGCAATTTTACTAGTAGTACCACTTTAAATTGTAGGGTTGCTTTATAAAAAAATTATTGTAACAATACCACTTGATGAACTCATGGTTTCAAATAAGTTACAATTTTCTCTATTAAAAAAAAGGTGTATTACTGATATCACTACTTTTTGTTTTAAGAATTGATTTTAAGGTTTTTTTATTTGGCACTAATATGGATTTTCAATTCCATGGTTGAAAAATGTTGCAATTTTATCTCCTTCAAGAAATAAGGTGCTACCAGTAACACTAGTTTTTGATTTGAGGATTTATTTTGTCATTTTACACAGAAATACAGGTTTTGAGAGCTGGACTTGTCATTTTGAGGTCACCTTTCTCGTAAGTTAGTAATTATGTTTCAAGTGGTGGATGACTATGATATATAGTTCGCAAAATTAATTTGGATGAAGAAGGAGAAATTTTCATCCCAAAATTATTCTGCTAGGAACTTGATTCTAGTGAATAATTTTAGTTTATGAAAGAAAAGAGTGCAAATCCCTAGCTAGTGTTAAATCTAATTCGTTATTCCATACATTCCTTAGTCTAATGAGACTAGAAATATGAACATTAGGATTTGGAATAAAGGGAGAATATTTTGGGCTTGATAAATCCACCTTTTAATATAAAGGAATTAGCAAATGAGGTGCACTCTATATAAAAGGCGGGTGAGGTGGATATGGGAATTTTATTATTTTAATAGTCATAAGAAAGAGGGTGGGAATGAAGGATGTAATCATATGTGATAGTGGATCAAAAAACAACCTCAAATGAATCTTAGGTACTTATGGATCCTATTATTTTCACTGCAATAGAAAGGGAAGTCATCAAAGACCCATTTTCTACCTTGGCTCTATCTCATGGTAAAGCTTAAATAGTTTCCATATTTATTAGTACTTTTCTAGACTCAAGGGTTTTTAGGTTATGTAATGTGTAGTAAGAAGATGGTTTGACTAATTTTTTAGACTTATGATTGTTTATAAATACCCAAGTAGATTTAGCATCCTCAAAACCCATTTTAAATATCTCTTCCCCTAGGGACTTGAAAGCTCTTTTTTATCAACTATTAGAAATGGGAGGGGAATCTCAGTTATGTTTCTAAACCACTTTGACTAGGGAAGGAAGTTCTAGAAATTCATAGTAGCTCCAATAAAAGGACCACTAGTGGAGGTTGCATCTACTTTGGTTGGAACCTTAGGTTTGGAAACAAGAAGGGAAGCGGAAAACTGGCCTCGAGTAGAAAACTTTACTTATTACATGCACAAAAAAAGCAATGGTGGAAGAGTTATAAGGAAAAAAAAAGAATCTAAATTATGCTCCTATAAAAAATGAGGGCTTTGTTAGATTTGTAATTTAATATCCTCTCCTTGAGGGATATTAGAAACCCTGGTAAAATATTATCACTTCTTAGATTAGTAGATTTAGAACCGCCTAATGTTTTATTGTACAACAAAAATTGGCAAAGGAAATTTGGTCCTAGATATTCTCAAGAAGTTCTTTCCCAACTAGAATTTTGAATCTTGACTAGATGGAGTCCACATCTTATTTTAACAAGGTCTTTCTTTATTCAATTTTTTTCATGAATGGAACTTAGGTAAAAAAACTTGGATTTTCAACTTTTTTGTGTCAAACCTATAGGGGTCTAGTGATTAGACAAACCAATGATTTTCTTTACGATTATATATATATATATATATCCTTTTAGTAAAATTAATGCAATGTGTAAACGTAAAAGTTTTGTCTCCACTCGTAGTAAACTTTTAAACATGCATTATAATAAGTTAGAGTTTTCTTGGGTGAACTATCATAGTCAACAATTTAGCTTAGTTGATACTAGCATGGATGAGGTTGATTGTTACTTATACCATTATAACCTCTAGACATACCAATGTGGCCACTAGTGTGACATAGGGCTAATTTTGGGTTTGAAAAGGTAGTGTTGCAAAGACTTCCTTAACAATATATTCTATGGCCAAAGATTATAATAAATTAAATTATTATTTAATTAATGTGACATCGATTTTTTTAAAATATATTATTATAATTGTTTAAATATGTTTTGAAGATTTTTTTTTTTGCATGTGGTTCATGAGCACCCTAGTCAGTGAGTGATCGCTACATCCACGGAAAAATCTAGGCGATAGCTAGGCTAAATCGCCCCTCGGCCTACTGCAAGACCTGACCCCAAGGGCTTCGGGTGGATTCGACCCTATGACCTCCCGATGGCAAGACACAGTTTTTGACCCACTGAACTAACCCTTGAAGCTAAATATGTTTTGAAGTTAAATCTATTATTTTTCATATTATTATTATTATTTATCACTCACTCTCTCACACATATATTAATTACCTTCATTCCATTGTATGCAAAAACCATATCATTTGAATCACTATGGAGGTTCATATTGATATTGAACCTATCCATCATTCTACGCAGGGCTCCTCTTTTGTGAGAGTTCATTGGAGGAAGCTCTGCTCTCCGTCGATGAAGCAAACACAAGGAAACTCATTGAGGGACATGTGCTTCCCTTTTTATGTCTTTGAGGAACATGTGAACTTTAAATATTGACACATGGGACGACAATCTAGGACGAACATCGAGATTCCCTTTAATGTAATAAATCCATTCTTCTCGGGGGATCCATATTCTTTGTGGTTTTTCACCATACCGTAATTGTTTCCTTACACTCCACCACCCCATATCACTATACCCATCAGGTTCCACTTCCAATGGCCTCTGGAGTTCATCAAGTTCCACTTCTATTAGCCTCTCTTAGACTCGTTTTGCAAAAGTCCCAACCGTGTCAGATTTTGATTTCGTTCATCATCACTTTCAGATATTTGAGTTTGTTCTTCATCAATGTCGAATATTTCATCACTGTAATGACTCTTGGAAATTGAATCTTCATCACTTTCGGAGTGAATGTCGACATCCAGCTTTATTTTACTCTGGGAGTGAGTCTCGGCAACTAACACTTCATAAATTTCAGAGTGAATATCTGCAACTGGCTCTTCATAACTCTCGGAGTCATGTGACATTTGTGAAATTTAATGAAGATAGATAAAAGGCTCTTGGCTTGGTGAAGGATTTATTTAGAGGTTTTGGGTATAATTAGTACGTTAGTTCTCCGGATTGCAAATGTTTTGGTGTCTTGCTATTGATCGTGATGGATTTTTTTTTATCTTAGATTTTACATTATTTTTAAATATGGTACTTATATTTAAAATTATATAAAATTAGCTTTATTATAAAATTTGTTTTAGTTGATTAGTTTGTTCATAAATTTGCCATCACTTGTGGACATACCAATTTGTATTTACGTTCAATTTCAAATAAAAAATCATTTTACCACAGAGTACTTTATCCATACGCAGTTTTATCATAAATACCACATGAGAAATTATTTAAAATTAATTTTTATATATGATATTTTATAGTTTTAATAAAATTACTAACACGATAAATTAATGAAAAATAAAAGTATTTAATTATGTTTTATACAAAATGTAATAATTTATTTGAAACTATCTAGTTATAATTTCAATAACTAAAAAAATAAAATAAATTATAATTATAATTACAATAAAATTTATGATGATAATGATGATGATTAAGGTTTATTAAGACAAATAAGGTCTGTCTAAGAAAGAGATTCTAATTGTAATTTTTTAGAATCTTATTTCTCTACTCAAAAAGAAGGGAAAGAAGCGCACCAAGATGACTATAGTTGACTTAGTAAGTCAAGAGGATTGGAAGTGTGACATGTATGTTAGATTGACAAGAGTGGATGCGAGTAAGGGTTAGACAATATAAAGAAAGTGTTTTTCATCATCCACTTTCTTAGTATTGCAAAACTGACAAATTCTATCATCCCAAGGAGTCTTGGGAGTAAACCAC
This sequence comes from Pinus taeda, assembly GCA_000404065.3. Lineage (NCBI taxonomy): Eukaryota > Viridiplantae > Streptophyta > Pinopsida > Pinales > Pinaceae > Pinus > Pinus taeda. The sequence continues at coordinate 6,411 of APFE030891294.1, forward strand.
CACTCGGTTTCACTTTGAAGTTCATAAGTTTTGGTTCTAATCTTAGCAATGTTCATCTTTTTCTTCGAGATCGTCAAAATAGAAAGATAATTTTGGTTCTCAAGGGTGTGGTTGATCACCTCTTTATAATATCTTAGCTTCCTTTCACCCTCCAGCTCTCTATCATCCCATAACTTATCCTTAAATTTGGAGCTGATAGTATCTTAGTATCTTTGACACTATCCTTGCTCCCACGATGATCTCCTCATTTATCCCCCGGTGGTTGAGCCAAGACTGGGCATCCCTATGCCATCCACGCTTGAGGCAAAGGTGGGGGTTTTTACTAAAGTTAGAAGCAATTTTAGGAAACCTCTTAGATTCCATGTTGTAAATCTTCTTCTTATACATAAGATATTTAAACATATCCCTGCTTTCAATAGGGGAGAGGCCAACTTCGACTAGGAGGATAGGATAGCAAGTACTTCCCTTGATCTTGAGGTTGTAGGTTATGAATTACTTTTCAATCATGTCAATCTTTATCCAAGGCTCTCTGATATACGACAACCCAAAACTTCACAACCATATAGGACAACAGGGGTGACAAGGGTCTCAAAGAGGAACCTTTTTTTACTCCAAATCAAAGATTGACAACCTTACAATTGATTTCAAGCGCATAATAAGCTTTCTAGCCCCCAATAATCCTTTTCTCAGTGGTGTGGTTCTAGTTGAGCTAATAAGGAATGCTAATACCCAAATATATATAAGAAGAGACATATTCCAAGAAGTTGTCATCATAGACAAAATTTCCATCAGTGATATTTTTGGATTTAATTATCATACCCATCTTGGAACAATAGTCATGAAGAGTCTTAAGTTGCTTGTCCAAGTCCTCGTCACTTCTAGCAAGAAGAACGATATCATCGATGTAGAGGAGAAGAGTGATGATAATACAAGCAAGCTTAGTTCCTTTGCACCCCATGATTTCCAAACACTCCTCTAACATATTGATGTAAATACCAAAAAGGGTAGGGGAAACGGGACACCCTTGCTTTACCTCGATATTTCATTTAATATATTTGGATGACCCTTCGGTGGTTTTAATCTTGGAAAAAACCATCTCGTAGAGGTGAATCACAACAACCTTCAACTTAGGAGGAATTATTATCTCATCAAGTCTTTTCCAAAGCTTATCTCAAGGAACAACTTCAAAGGCTCTTCTAAAGTCCACAAAGCAACAAAATAGATCAGCTTTACTATTGCAACATTCCTTGGTAATGATCCTGAGAGTGACAAAATGGTCAATAGTCGACTGGTATCTCCTAAAACTAGCTTGTTGTTTACCTCTTTTACCATGTGCTACAGGTCTATTTGGGCACATCACTCCGATCATTCAGATCAGTACTTTTAGGGCTCGTAAAACCCTAATTCAGTTGCTACATGCCCTACAAAAGTCATCACATTGAATGCCATCATTCCTGAGAGTTTCCTAGCCTGAAGACATCCTAAAATGACTCCTTGAGGGACCAGCGTAGCGTTGGTCAGGGGTAAATGTAGTGCAGAGCACTTAGGCCCATTCAAGCCTACTCTGCAGAGCACCTAGGCCCACTTTGACTTGCACTAGGTGAGCTTGAGTGAAATCTTCATAGGTTTCTAGGAATATTCCTACATTATAAACCATTCTAGAAGATTCCCACCTCTTATCCTCTCCTATGAGACTGAAATTGGATAGGGAATGAATCAAATAACCTTGCATCCTCTCATCCCTTCCTCCATGGAAACTAACTCCCAAATTGGAAAGCCATTCAATGCCCAATTTATGACAAAACCACCTCCATTTCCTTATAAATTGAGCACTCATCATAGTGATCAGGGGCTGGGCTTGAGAATTTGTAAGGAGATTCTGTTGGTTTGAGGTTTGAGATTGTAAGCAAGTATCGTTATGCTGCCAGAGTGTTGTTCTTTTGGTGTGATGAAGAATAGAACTCAAGCTGGATGAGTGACATGGGATCAGAATTCTTTGGTTGTAACTCTTCCTTCTACTTAATAAATTTGTTTACACATTTTCCCATATTCTTGTCTTTATGTATGATGATTATATGTGTAAATGCTTTCGATTCCATTTTCTTATAGTAGATAGATCTCTTGCTTTGATTGATTTTTGTCCTCTGTTTATGATTGCAGGTACTTATCGAGTGGATTCACTTCAAGAAGGAGCGACATGAACTATTCAAAGGAGACAAAGTGAAGCGAACGATAACAAGTAGGTCCCTTGTCTTATTTATCTTCTATAGGAAAAGGCTAAGCTCTTTAAATCTATTGTTCTAGGTGTAGCTACCTACCTAGGGAAGTTATGTTTATCCTTAGATGCAAAATTCCACATAACAAATTGGTGACTCCGTTGGGGAATGATCATCATTCCGGGTAGTTTATCTTCATCCTAGTACACCCTAGTAGACTATACTTGACTCCATTGATCTTATTTAATCCCTTTTGAAGTGTTTTTTCGTAAAAAATGTGCTTGAAAGTCCCTTGAATGGCCTCTATGGCACTAGCACAGGCTTGATCAGGACACAGAGCACTGTAGAGCACCCTTGGCTTGAGGACAGTGCTCTGAAGCACACTTTCTCCCATTCAGGGATGTGTTGATCTTCCTTACATCAAAAATCCCACCTTTGACTTAGATTTTTCCAAATTTCCTTCTGTTTTTGCTTGCTGAAAGATCAATGATTCTTGTGTCTCTGAAATAAATTTGTGTTTCCTTTACTATCCCTACTTTGGCCTTGATTGTTTAGTGTTTCTTAAATGATTTCTTTATCATCATCAATTCATTGCAAAGTTAGCTTATAGTCGATTAATCTTTGTTGGAAAGAAAGTGTTGTAAAAGTCTTCATTTCTTTCGAAAAGGAACTGTCGTAAAGTCTTCATTCTTGCAAAAAGATTGATTGATTGTATGTGCATTGGCTTCATTTTGTTCATTTCAACATTAAGGGAATTGAAAAGAAAAAAATGCATTATGTATTGAAAAATTTTGAGTTTGCTTGTAGGAATAGTTTATGAAATTGCATTAGATATGCTCTTTGTTCTTTGATTAAAAGAATATGATTGCTCTATCCCTACTAGGCATGGTTTTCATTGTTAAAATTGAATGAAAAGAATGCTTATCATATTAGTTTCATTCTAGGAATTTCAAAGACATCACGTGATGAACTTTGAAAGGAAAATTCTTAATAAAGATCAACTTAAAATTAATCTCAATTAACCTAAGGGAGCATTGTCACCTATTCCAAAACATTTATAGGTTCTAGGCTAGAGATGTGTTTCGGTGTCGTAAAACATGGTAGATGTCACTAACTTGTCTTTGATACATTCCGAGTGTGATACCTCATTCCACATACGTGAGTATATCGTATCTCGTCCACGTACCTTCGGGTATATAGGGCGATGTTACGATATGTAAAGTATAAAGGAATGCTCCCACTATGCAATTTCGCATTAGACGATGCTAACATGGATTGGGCCTCCACATACTTTCGGGTATATATGGGATGATTACATTAGGTTGCTATCCATCCTTAGGTAACTGAGTCGGTCGTCTTGTACACTGTGATACATTGAACACATCATTCGGGGAGATTTCCTGCATGTATGTTAAGTCCTTTATTTACTGAGGAAGTATATTGTAGTTCATAGTTGCTTGTTAATCCTTTTGACTAGATTATCCCTCTTTTGTTTTGTTATGTTATTTTGATTAAAATATAATTAATTAACTGTGGATAACATCCTCCATGCTCACTCCATAGTTGATCTTAGGTTGAGACATATGGCAACAACTTCGGAGTCCACCGATCAAGGAATTCCTTTTGATGGGAATCCCAGTCCTTTTCCTCCTTTAGGAAATATTGGTGCTCCTTATATGGCTACATTGTCCCTTCCAGAATTTACCATTGGCTTGCTAGTATGGTTGTTTTCAAACTCCTTGGTTCAAAATGTTGTGATTTCTCTGCAATCGAGTGTTCCTCCAACTGGACAAAATCAACCTCCAGTTGATCCTAAAGTTGATCCTTTTCCTTCTTCCATGTTTTTTCTTCCTCTCCTTCTTCCTCTTCGCCTGGTGAAAGTATTGACACTAGTAACCAGGTGGCTAAGAAGAAGAAGAAAGGGAAGAAGAAGAAGAAAATTCAGCAGGGGGGGCAACCAAGCAACCATTTCTTTAAATGCAATTTCTGATGAGAAATCGTTCGATAAGCTTCACAAATTTCGATATCCTTGAAAATTTTGTACGAGAAACCATCTTCTTCTGAATTTTCCTAATATTCCTCAGATCTTAGAAGAATGGTCTTCTCGTTCACATTGTCCTATGTCATCAACTTCTGGAGATCATGCTAGTGACACACCATCAACTAGTGGTAGTAAAGTTCATGGAAAAAAGGGTAAAGTTAAGTTTCCCTATAGGTTATGTGAAGGGAATCACCCCATTCAACTTTGTCCATATCTGGATGAAGCCAAAGAAGTGTTGAATAACCATACTGCTTCTCTGCAGTGACTTCCATTTGGTTACAGGAGACTCTCCCTTAATCCTTCACTAGTTGATGAATTGACTGACCAAAATCAACCATCGGTCAAACCCACTCTCTCTGAATGTGAATCCCATGAGTCTATACCTGACCAATCACAGGTCAAAGAAACAATTGACTCAATTTCACCTTCAGTTAATTGTACCTTTCCCGTAGAGAGTGAGTATGATACCACTCAGGTTCTTTTTGTTTCTTCAGATTCCAATGAGCTTGGAGGCAACCCTCCTGTTCCATCAAGATAGGAGGAAAATCATCCCGTTCTCATAACTGAAGGGGGAAATTCTCCCATTCTTACTGTACCACGTCCAAGTAGTCTGGTCACTTCCTTTGATTGGAATCGACTGGCAAGATGTCATCTTCCTTCTTATGTGCTTTTCTAGATCATAGTATAGGTTTGTAATATGATTGTACCTATCACTATTATAGATGAAGGTGAATTTGTGAGTATCCTTTCCTCCACTGCTTGGCAAGTGCTTGATTCACTGCCGCTTATGCCTGTTACCCAGAATCTATTAGCTTTTATCAAAGGAACCAGTCAACCATTAGGGATCCTTCCTCAGTTGCCTATTAATTTGGGAGTTAAAATTATTTATCTTAATGTGATGGTAGTCCCGGGCCCTTTAGATTACAATTTACTTCTTGGGCGTGACTATGTTTATGACATGGGAGATATTGTTTCAACACTCTTTCGAGTGATGTGTTTTCTGCACGAAGGCAGAATTGTCACTGTTGACCAGCTTTCATTTCCCAGTCCAAATATGGCTTCCAGTCAACCATATTCCCTAAATGGTCCTTTTGTCCCAATGGAATCTTCCCCACCATGGGTCAATTATGTGGCAACCCGTTCCATGCCCACATCAAATGATGATCAATTCCATGATGTTTTGCATTATGTATTAGGGGCATTGGAACGAGATATCTCTAATGGATTCCTTGCTACGGATCCCTTCCAGAGAATTATTCTCCCATCTAATGAGAACCTCTTGGAAGTCATGCCCACTTATGGGTTGTGATCAAGGAATATGAGCATAGTTCCTTTTCTTGTGTCAAGCTCATTAAAAAATGAAACAAGGAATATGAGGATAGTTATTTTACTCTTGTAACCTATTGGCCAGATAAATCGATCTTGCGGGCAAGGCCAACCACCCTAGTATCAAAAGATATCTAGCAAAGCAGGACAAGTAGATCTACCTTTCTCTAAACATATTTTGATTCATTAATAAAAACTATAGAGGTGTTTAGACCCTACCTTAAGTCCAACACTAGTTTGTAGCAGGCATCCTTCAACCGTCTGAAAGAATTTCCTTTTGAGAACCTGCAATCACAAATAGGCACACATAAAATAACAACTGCATAGCTAATATCATAAATCATGTTCATTATGGTGATCAAGGAATCCATAAAATAAACCATGAAACATAGCTTATTGAGAAAAATAAACTTATTTGTATTAACTTTGAAATAGAAGAACCTTACAACCTTTGGTGCCTTGATGTTGTACAAGCTCTCCCCAGGGTCCGAAACAGGAATCTCCTTTACTTTTACAAGCCTCACACTCTTCCAAATGAGATCAGAGAGGTATGTAATCTCTCCTCACAAAAGCTCAATTAGGAAGACTAAGTTCCAGCAGCATTTCACCTCAAAAATATTTAGCTTTCAACCTCCCCAGTAACCAGCCCAATGCTTCATTTTATAGTGCAAAGGAAGGAGGTTACAGGTCCACCTATGAAGGGATAGAGTCCTCCTTCAAAGGGATAATCTCCTCACATCAAGGGGTTAGCTCCTTAAGGTATGGGATGCATGAACCTTAAAAGAGCGAACTTTCCACCTCAATATTCCTTCCAGAAGCTTCTAGAAATGACTCAAAATGAGTTTTTAAGAATATACTTGCGCCTTTTTAACTTTTACAGGGGTCCACACCCATAACATAGAGACAGAGCGGTCAGGTGTGCAGGGGACATGACCATTGGGTGCAGGACCGCAGGTACTGCTCAGAGAAAGTGCGGACCCAGAGTTTTAGAGACTTTTAAGGGCTTTCTTTTATTTCCAAGGCTTGATATGAAGAACTGAGGCTTAAGACTTACAAAGGAGGAAAGTATGAGTGGTAACGGAATCACACAAATTGCAGAATATCAAAGTGACAATTTTTGTGCAACAGATTGCCCCCTAAAGTGTGAAGTCTGTAATAGATGAGGATAGAATTTGTCATCTAAGAAGAGTGAAGTACTTTATCATTTCAAGGATCATCCTGTGGACACCCTAGTTAGAACCTGTAAAAACATTCAATGCAAAATATATATGTGTGTGTGTGTGTGTGTGTGTGTGTGTGTGTGCGTGTGTGTGTGTGTGTGAACATATCATCGCTGAGGTAGGCATTCCCATGCTTAGATCAAAACTGACTAGAAAACTAACTAAACTGTTCTAATACAGGAATGATTTTGTAATACATCATGAGTATAGACATATGTAGACACAGTATGGGCACAACCATCTGTTTATGAATAGTCCACTATATAATGAATAACAAAATTCCTTGCAACCTGGATGGTAGAAACTAGATCCAGGGTCTTGATTTCTGCTTCCCGAACTAGTATGATTCTATCCATGTGAATGAATGTGTCGAAGTCGAACATGGTAGAAACCACCTCATTACTAGTCAATGATGTGAACTGTTAACAAGTGTGAGAGAAACCACCAGTAATGTCAATGGATCTCAAAGTACTCAGTACAATCCATGAAATGTGAATAAATGAGCTAATGTCAAACATGTCATAGAATCCTTTGATCGAAGGTCAATGATGCAACCTGTCATCGAAGGCAAGAAACCTGCCATTAGGGCATGTAGATTCCAAGGTACTGAGGATTTCTAGATCATATTTCTAGATAATGAGCTGAAGTCGATAGAAAATGATCTGTCGTGGGCAAGCCCACAACACAAAATCATAGATCAAGTTTTGAAGAAATATATTTGGCAAGGACTAACTCACGGATGGTCAAAATGGATGAGAGATATTTTGCAAATGAATGGTTTATTTGAGCTGATCTCTTGAACACATAATGACACTGGAGATGGTTTGGTGACAATTGACCCAAAGCTAATACCCAGAAACCGGCTGAAGACTTTCAATATGGTTTGATTAACTGTTAGGCAAAGAATTTCCCAACCCAGGTAAACAAAAAGTGTCGTTTTCAAGAGTGGTTAACTGCTTTTCTAAAACACAAAGTTTAACAAACAAGTTCATTTTTCTCTCTTTTCCCCCACCATTTCTGGCAAGTACCTCTTTATTTTTGACAAGCTTGAGGAGGATAACATTTGCTTGGTTATAAGCTCATCCTTCAGATGAATCCAGCTTAGTTTAAAATTTGAACACTAAGAAGGAGTGGTTCGTTCTTGTTTAAAATTGAATAGGTCCTTTACTGTTGAATTTTAACGAGTCTAGTATAGGACAAACTCGGTGTTTTTCAATTTTAGGGAGTTAGAAGAAAAACTTAAGAAGACTCCATGGGTGTCATTTTTTGTAAATTTGTGTCCCCCAAGCTCGAAAAAGTATAAAGTAATACTTGAGAGAACCGCTTGACCATTATGATCAAGGAGTACTTTTCATAATTAGTGGTGTTGATCTGAAAAAAGTAAAAAAGCGATAGAAGACACGTCATTTTCAAACCAATATCGAACTTGAAACGACAAAAGTCCGGTGATATTTTCATGTCTATACGGTCAGAAAGGAGTTGTAAGTGGACTGCCTTTTTAATTCCATTTAACGAGTTTAAAAGGGAAAAACTCGGCAAACTTTTCATATTTTACAAGTCAGAAAAGAGCTTAAAGAGGACTCCAATGTTTCGCTTTTTCGTAAATTTTGGAAGAGTCTGAAAAAGTGAAAAAGATGCTTCTTGTGAAATGATCAATTATCCCCTAACATAAAATCCATATTCTGTTGCACAAAAACTCACCATTACTCATACTGTTAAAATAAATAAAAATGTACAAGTTTACCTTTTAAAGTGAAATGAAATAAAATGAAAAATTCATTTATTCAAAAAAAGCTTATAAAAAGCGCTTTTGTAAATTCATTTTTACCGTTTGACTTCAGAGTGAGAAGTGAGAGCTTTTGGGTAAGAAACCTTTTGTGAAGATTGCGGAAAATCTGTCCGTTGAAATCGAAAACCATCAACTCGAGGTAATCCACATCATCCCTATCTTGGATTTCAACCATTTACATTTCATTTTTAGGCTTTAAAAATTGATTTTTTAAGAAGAATTTGCTTTAGCAAAACGCTTGCGGAGGAGGTGCAACATGCGGCCCCTGCAGACCCCGACTTTTTTCTAAAAAGGAAAAAGTCATGCGCCTGCACCTGTTATGTACAACGAGTGCAGACCTACGCATTGTTTGTAACCACTGGGTGCGGATCCCGCGAAATAGGTTTTAAAATTTCAATTTTCTCCATTTCCGCCCAAAAATGTTTGAACTAAATTGTTCTAATACGTCTTTTTTGCAATGTAGGACGTACAAAATGCTTATTTGGCAAGAACGCGAGCATGAGGATGTGGAACTTGCCGTATTAATTCGTCCACCTACAATACGGGCATTAAAAGCATGCAGACTATTTAAATTATGGGCCATACCCGGCATGAGGGTCCAAGTAGACTTCTTACAATGGCTGGTAGACAAGTGGAACATACAGGACCAGTGTTTCATGATTGGTGGCCACCAGCTCGAAATTAAGCTAGAGGACATATATTTCTTGACTGGTTTTCCCAAGAGAGGCGAACGATTATCTCTTTTCGGGACTAAGCCAAGTGGCCAGTCTATCGCTAGTCTCCAATTAGAGTTTTGGAATGATCAAACAGAGGAAAAACGGATCGATATTAAAACTATCTCCCATCCTGAACTTAAGGTTATTGCATTCACTGTCACCAGACTATGCGGGAGTGCAACATTACATGTAGCTACCGGATCCCAGATGCGAATGGCATTAGACTGTTATCGAGGTACCATCTTCAACTGGTGTGAGGCTGTGTTGGTGAATGTAAAAGGCCAACTAACTAGAGCAAAGAACGGACAACTAAAAAACTTTGGATATGGTTCCCTGGTTGTAAGCTTTGGTCTGGAGAGGGTACCTATGTTGGTCCCACAACAGTTTTCTGTTGAGACTGGTCTTCCTCAAGAGCCTAGGATAATGCGTTGGGTTGCAGTGATGGCCTGTCATCCTGAGGAGGGTTCAGAGGTTGTTCGATTTCCACTTGAGTATTTCAGTTGGTTGAGGAACCAACTTTTTGTGATTCAAGATTTTCCATATTCTGGGATGGATTATCGTGGTGACCCAGACATGGCTCTTCCACCAGTAGAGCAGTGGGATGATTCAAGTGAAATCATTTTCAACACTTTCTAAGTTTTAACATTTTTTTTTTTTTTTAATTGTCCAAAACGGATAATAATTTTTTTTTAAATGCAGATGTGGGTCCATGACAACCAGCCATTCTCCAGCCTTATGAGAGGAGACACCCAGCTGCAGTAGTACCAGCCCCACAGGACCAATCTACAGAGACCCTAACCGAATTGGAGAATCATCTAGAGCGTTTGACAGCAAATATTCTAGAGACTAGCATAGATGATATTCCACTTAGGTTACAACGATATGTGATTGGGGTCCCAAGACCTTTTAGGAGGTTCCTTTGTAGGGTGGCCCGAGCAGTGGTTTCTTATCGTGATCATCACCAGGGATAGGATGATCGCTTTTGTAGACTCACATGACATTTTATGTCTTTTTGTACTATCATTTTTGCCGATCATAAGGTGTTTTTCAACCTATGATCGAAGACGTTGTATATTTGACACACTTCTATGCTATGATATATCACTATTACTGGCTATCTTGTATAACATGTTATTGAATTTCCTTCGAGTTTTACTGCTTTAATTATTGCAAATGTCTATTTAACATACGAGAAGCAACCGCATCTTCTAATGTATTTAAATATCTTGGAATATGTTGATATTCAATTTAATCAAATTCACGTTCCAAGAGATGAACTCTCAAAAATAATCTTAATAATACTAAATTTCTAATGGCATAAACCCTATTAAGTTGTAATACAATGAGTTCAGAATCTAACCTAACAATCAAACTCTGAATCCCAAATGAGATGGATTCAAATAATAACTCAATCACTGCACTATACTCTACAATGTTATTCATTTTTTGACCGAGGCTTACCCCATGCATAGATATTAACTCATCAGAGGGTGAATAGATAACCCAAGCTGCGGAAGAAATGTTCCATGTATTACGACAACCACCATCAGCAAAACCGATATATGTTTGACAAGAGTCAACATCTGCAATATCAAGAGTAAAATCAAGATAAGCTGGAATAATGATAAAAGCACTCTCTAAACTAGGCATACATTTCTAATGTAAAACACACCAGCTAGAAAGAAACTAATCTAACAAAAATCTCCACACCAAAGTTTAAGCATAATATCTCTTCAGATAAAGCCCATTTCTGGGTTTACCCAAAGAAACATCGTCAAAATATACCAATTCATAGGCCCCTTTTGCCAGCTTTCGCTTAACAATATCAGGACCATGCCACATAGGTACAAATTTTCCAACCCCTAGCTTATCGTTTGTTTGATCGTATAGTAAGACTAGGTTTCCTTCTGAAAAATTACGAGGTCTAACATTTCGGTCATACTAAGTTTTTATTCATTTCGAATGAGTTTCGATTGCTAATGCAGTATCACATCGATTCTCATCTAGTTGAGCTAAGTACAACAAATGTTTCTCCTCTTCAGAAGTGGCTAGGAGTAATTCTATGGATATTTGCAATGACAAAATTTCACATTCATTGGGTAACACTGCTTCCAAACCGTAAACCAGTTGAAAACGAGTGAAACCAGTTGATGTTTTTATTGAGGTTCGATATGCCCAAAGTGTTGAAAATAACATGTTATGCCAATTCGACCTATGAATACCAACGATTCGTTGGATCATAGTGACTAGAACTTTATTGATAGCTTCAACCAGACCATTAGCCTGTGGGTAATATGGAGTAGAACTATCGTGACGCAGGCCAAGTTGATTTTTCAGTTCAGTCATCATGATCTTATGAAAATGACTCCCATGATCAATAATAATAGCTTGAGGAACACCGAATCTAGTAATTATATGATTGAAAATGAAAATTGCAGCAGTTTTTCCATCTGCCGAAAATGTAGGCATCACCTCGGCCCACTTAGTAAATAATCTACCGCAAGGATGATATACGCATGCCCCCCGGCCGAGTGAGGGTTACATGTAATAAAGCCGATAACCCACTTTGCGAAAGGACCGACAACAATTATTGGGTGGAGAGGAGCAGGTGGGGCATGCATCTTACGATCAAAAATTTGACAATTGTGGCATTTCCGGACGGCATAGATACAATCTTTGAATAAGGATGGCTAGAAATAACCAGCGCGCAATATCTTTTGGGTTTGGCATACCCAGACATATGACCGCCACATGCTCTAGAGTGACATTCATTCAGAACCTTTTCAGCTTCTTCATGAGTTAGACAATGTCAGAAAACAAAATCCGCCCCATGACGATAGAGTGTATCTCCAATAATATTGTATTGTTGGGATTGGAAACGTATTTTCCATCGCTGAGATCGTGAGATTTCAGGCCAAAAAGATTGGGTTTGGAGATAAACAATAATATCTCCATACCATGGATCAAGACTACTAATAAGAAACAAGGATTCGTCTGAAATGGGTTCTTCTGCCACAATTTCAGTATCAGTATGCGGGAAATCACACATCAGTTCCACAAAAACCAAAGATTTCTTTACCTTGGATTTTTCAAATTCCAAGTCAAATTCCTGTAGGATAACTATGAATTTAGAATATTTCCCCCCTAGCAATTGTTTGGTCAAGATATACATCATAGGGTTACAATCTGAAATTACCGTGGTTTTGCATAATAAGATGTAGTGACGAAATCTTTGGACAACTTGAACAGCCGCCAAGACCAATTTCTCCACGTGTGAATATTTAAGCTCAGTCGGATTTAGGGTTCAACTAAGATAGTAAATCACATGTTCACTGTTGAATTCATCTTCCTGAACTAAAACCATCCCAATGGTGGAATGAGAAGCAGCGAGGTACAAAAAGTAATCCTGATTGTAGTTGGTAGGATGCAATAATGGTGCATGGGTCAACGCGTGTTTAAGTGCATCAAAAGATTTGTCAGCTATCTCATCCCAAAATAATGGAGTATTCTGTTTCAACAACCTGGTAAAGCCTTTCATTATCTCGGTGTAGTTAGGAATGAAATGACATAAAAAGTTTGCTTTCCATTGCAAACTTTGGAGTTGGCGAAGAGTCAAAGGAGGAGGTAATTTGACAATAGCTTCAACCTTCGAGGGATCAACACGAATGACAGCTTTTGAAATGACAAATCCCAGTAAACGACCTATTTCTATACGAAAACCACATTTGTGTGGATTCAGCCTAATTCGACAATGCCTACATCTCGTAAAGATTTCTCGTAAATGAGTGAGATGATCGGCTCTACGTAATGAATGGGCAGGTAAATCATTGAGATAAGGCTGCACAATGTGCTTGATGTCATGAAATACATAAGACATAGCCCTTTGAAAAGTTGCTCCAGCATTCTTCAATCGAAAAGGTAATTTGCAATAAGCAAATGTCCCCCATGGACAAATGAAAGCCATTTTGGGTTGATCAGCAGGGAGTATGTTGATTTGATTGTAACCAGAAAAGCGATCCATAAAGGAGAACATTTCACTATCTGCACAATCATCTATAATTTGATCGATATAGGGGGTGGGATGATTGTCTTTAGGACAAGCTCGATTAATATCCCTATAATCGATACATATT
>APFE030891315.1:0-13766 GCA_000404065.3 Pinus taeda
TTTTATTTCATTGCAAATCTGGTTGATGATAGCTTTAGTTTTTCAAAGTCTTATTTCAGATTGCATCATGGTTATGAATAGTGATTGATTTCATTTGTTAATGGTTTATTCATCATCTAATTTAGTTTGCAAGCAAGTGCTCAAGTTGGGCACTCTCTCTATGAAATGGTGAATTAGATTTAGTCTCTTTTATTTACATGCAAACAGTTTGTTTCCATTTAGATTTATATCTTGAGATGAATGAGTTATTATGGAAAACTTTGAATGTCTCTTAAGTTAAGAGCCTTTTTCATGTATGATTTATGCATCTTGAGTCTTTGATTATAATCTCTAATTCATTAAAGTCATAACTGAGGTGAGAGCAGATTTCTTGAGTCAAGAACTCTTTCAATGTTTCCTCTTTTAAGCTGATTGAATCAAGAGTTTTAGATATATTTTTCCTTAGTCCTTAATCATTTATCTTTCAAAGTTTGGTTATAATTGATCTTCACAAATAGTGGATTTGCCTCCAAGTTTCACAAACCCGGATTGATAATAAATACTTGCGTTAATTTAGTCACATAAATTAGCTCAACAGCCATAAAAGAGCAAATGGGAGGGCGTCCCACACTCTTTTAGCGGGATTATGCTTCATGGATTTCCAGGGGTAGTTCCTCTTCCAATTATTTAGAGCTTCGTCGATGGAGTGCTGAGAATTCCATATGGAAGGCGCGGAGGGGATGATACTGTTCCAGCATGAGACTGCAAAGGGACAAGAGATAAAAAGATGTTGTATGGATTCCTCTACTACTTTACAGTTAGGGCATCTGGAGGGTCCAGCAATGCCTCTTTTTTTGAGATTCTCTGCAGTAAGAATTTTTCCTTTCAAGAGAGTCCACGTGAAAAATTTAATCTTTGGAATTGCTTCTGCTTTCTTTAAAATCTTCTAGTGTATCCATGCTGTCGTTAGGTGTTCCTTGCTGCTTAAGTAATCATAGCCTGCTTTGATTGAGTAACTGGTTCCTGTAGGGTCCCATCTGAACTCAAACTTGTCGTTTTTGAAGGTGGGCGCAATACTATGCAGGTGATTTAAAAAAATGTCAAAGCTGCCTTTGAGATGATTGGGGATGGGAGGAAATTTCCATCGCATCCCAACATGGGTTGATGCATCCCATTGAGAGATTTGGCCTAAATTACATATACCTTTACTTTGGGAATAGAATATTATGAGATCCATACCTGGGAGACTGTTTATGGGTGGGTTTCCCATGATTTTATCAGAACCGATGTTTACAGTTGCACCTCCTTTTGGCACTTTGGAGATATTTTGTGCCATGAATGCAATAACTTTTTTGCAAAGCTTCCATATCTTTGTACAATTTCTATTGGGGATCTCAATTGTGAGTAGATGTAGCCTTGGCTGATTGAGGTATTTTGCCTCTAGGACTTTTTTCCACCAGGCTGTTTGATTTTCCATAAGTCTCCATATCATCTTCCCACCAAAAGCTAAATTCATGAGTGATGGGGATCTAATGCCAAGGCCTCCTTTCTCTTGGTTTTGGATAACATGTTTCCATCTAACTAGGTTGAATTTTTTCTTCTCGTTCTTTCCTCCCTGCCAGAGAAAGAACCTGAGAATGCTGTCCATTTTACGATGGAAGGATGCTGGAGCTTGAGCCAGGGAAAATTGATAGAGGGGAAGAGAGGAGAGGCCCGATTTGAGAAGCACCAATCACCCAGCTGGATTGATCCACGAAGTTCCCCATTTCTGAACTTTCCTTTTCATTTTGTCTAAGGTTAAATCCCAAATACCTGCGCTTGCATTCCCTATACTCACCGGCATTCCCAAGTAACTGAAGCAGTCCTAGTTTAACTTAAAAGGGACACCAAAAATGTTAGCAATACTGTGGATTGTTTGAGATGAAGCATTCCATCTATAAATGCAGCTTTTGAGATGATTAATTTGATCCCCTGAGTATGTCATCAATTTATCTAGCAAGGATTTAAATCTTCGTACTATAATGGTGGTCACCCCCCCCAACAATAGAGTATCATCAACAAATTGAGAATGGTTTATATTTTTTATGCCATCTTCAAATTTAATGCCAGTGATGAGGCCTGTCTGCCTCTTATGGTAAAGCGCACAGCTGAATGATTCTGCCATTAGGATGAAAAGATATGGGGATAAGGGACAACCTTGTCTTAATCCTCTTGAGGATTGGAAGGAAGGTCCAGGTATACCGTTGATAAGGGGAGTGATCCATGGGCTAGAGATACAGGCTCTTATGATATTAAGAAGGAGAGGAGAGAAACCCATTTTCTGAATAACTACAAAGAGGAAAGAATGCCTTACCCTGTCAAAGGCATTGGCCAAGTCTAATTTCAAAATAAAGCCTTTTTCGTTCCTTGAATGGCTTGAATGTATGACTTCCGGAACTAAAAGAATAGAGTCTGAAATTTGTCTATTAGCCATAAAGCCTCCTTGGTTTTCAAAAATTAGCATCGGTAGGAGTGGTTTGAGACGAGAGGCTAGGATTTTAGTGAATATTTTGTAGGAAGAGTTGCATAATGATATTGGCCTGAAGCGGGAGAAGTTGGAAGGGTGGTTCTCCTTAGGAATGAGGGCTAGATGAGTAGAGTTTGCATAACCTCCTATTTTGCCTTTTCTCTGTATCCACTTGAAATATTTGATGAGATCCTTTTTTATCAACTCCCAGTATTCTCTATAAAAGCAAATTGGGAATCCATCCGGTCCAGGTGCCTTGTTAGGCTGAAGGCTCCAAATTGCTTCCAATATTTCTTTCTCTTTTATCTCTTCTATAAAATTTTTGTTTAAATCAACTGTGACCTTGGTTGGCAAGTGCTGTAGTAGGTCATCATAGAGTTCTTCCTCCCCCGTTTCAGTTAAGAGCTCCTTAAAATGGTCTGTGGCAGCCCCTTTGATATCTGCTTGTTCAATATGTTGAGTCCCTGCACTATCTACGATGGCTGTTATGTTATTTTTTATTTGTCGTGCAGTGGCTTGTTTGTGAAAAAAGGAGGTATTCTTATCCCCACTTTCCAGCCAGATTTGCCTTGACATAATGCGCCACTTTTCTTCCTCCTCTCTTTTGATTCTGCGCAATTGATTGTATAGTTTTTCTTCTTGTGCCTTTTCATTCTGGCAATACTCCTGTTGTTCTATTTCGCATTGGAGGTCTTCGATTTTGGATTTCAACTCACGTTTTTTTTTCCTCAGGTTCATTGTATTGCGTTTTGGCCCAATTTTTGAGCGCTTTTTGCACATTTCTTAACTTGTTCTCCCATATGAAGCTTAGAGATCCTTCAATATATTGACCCTAGGTGTGCTGGATGATATTTCTGGCTGCTTGGTAATCGCTCCATATGTGATTATATTTGAATGGAAGCGGCCCGAGGGGGCAGTGCATATCCATTGCTAATATAATTGGGTAGTGATCTGAGACTGCAAAGGGAAAAATGGAAGAGTTGACAACTGAAAATGAAGAGAGAAAGGAGATGTTGACCAGGAACCGGTCTAGTCTCTCCATTATATTGCTACTACCCAGTCTACGATTACTCCATGTGTATTTTCGATTTTTTGGAATGATATCTATCAGGTCATCGCTTTGCATTATGTTTTCCTACTGATTTTTGAATGGATCTGGCATAAAGGTTCCCCCACGCTTTTCATTGGCATGTAGGATTAAGTTGAAGTCGCCTCCTAAGATGATGTTACTGTTATCTTCTTCCATTATGTTTTTGCTGAGAGAGTCCCAACAAACTTCTTTGTCCCTGTAGTGATTAGGGGCATAAACATTAAAAATGACAATCTGTTGTTTGCTCATGTTATTCCTCAACACTATCTTTATCCAATGTTGTTCTATTAGTTCAGCTTCGCTATTCCATTCATCCTGATTCTAGATGGTAGTAATTCCGCCAGAGGCCCCTCTGGCTTCACAAATACTTTATAACACTTATGCCGATCGATAATCTTGTCGATTTCTGACTCTCTTTGCTTTGTTTCCTATATTAAGATAATGGAAGGTTTCTCCTGAGTTATAAGATCTTTTAGGGCGTTGGTTTTGGAGGGGTGCCCGAGTCCCCTGCTGTTCCATGAAAGGATTTTGATCATTTCAAACCTGTGATTCGAGGAGGTGCTCTGCCTCCCTTGTCTTTGCTTGCTGTTTCTTGATCTTTTGTGCCCTGAATGTAAGATTCTATAGGATTATGTAGTCCTAAAGCTATATCTTTTTGTGCATTCTCATCCCTATACTGTTTGGAGGTCTTTCTTCCCAGCTTCTTTTGTCCATCTAGAGAGGATCCCTGGTCCTTGGAGTTCCTGCGAGTAATTCTAGGAGGGAGGGGATCTGATAAAAGGTGGGGGGGAATGGTCATAGAATGGGGGGAAGAGGGGGTTTCAGGAAGATTCAAGGGAATAGGATCATCTTCGGGGAGGGAGAGGACGTGTAAGGGATTGGAGGATGGAGGAGATGGAAGGGATTTCAGCATTCTAGGGGATTGAGGCAAATGAGGAGAGGAAGGAGGAGGGGATGAGGGCAAGGCAGAAGGGTTATGGGAGGAGGGAGGGGGATGAGAGGAAGGTCCAGTTTCATTGGGCAGTTTGAGACCAGGGGCTATTTTTTTCTTTTTTACCACTTCCCATTGTTCTTCTCGTGAGCTATTATCAACATTAGAGAGCTTAGAGTAGCAGTTAGCAAAATTACCATACTCGTGACATACCTTACACTTGAAGGGGATCTGTTCCTAGTCGAGCTGCTGTATGTGCGACCATTCGTCAACTTTGAGCTTGATGGCTTATGGAAGACCTTTACCCAGATCAACCTCAACACAGATATGGGCACATGCCTGCATATTATCTTTTGGCTCGCTCCGATCAATGTATTTTCCGACTGCATTTCCAATGGTGCGCAATGATTCATCTCCCCAGCAATGCAATGGGAGATGAGGGAGACGAACCCAAACAGGAACCGCATTAGGGATATCTAGCTCTGGGTCGAAGTCCGGCGTCAATTTGTTTAAATACAAACCTCTAGAATCCATGAAGTAAGGGCCATTGCGAAATATCAAATCCTTGTCGTCCTTTGTCTCAAAGTGGAAAGTGAAGTATCCCTTCCCGCAGAATCTAATAGCAATTTTCCCTTGAATTTTGTCTGCCCAGTTCCTTTCCACCCACCTCTGAACAGTTTTTGGTGAGGGCCAAAGACCTATAAATTGCCCTATCAGTCCCTTTTCCGCCAAGCAAGAGCAGCCATTCTAGGCAAGGTAGGAGGAAGAGAAACTTCCTGTAATCCCTCGATTTTTTTAACGAATTTGGAGATAGCAGGACAAGCTCGTTGGGGCGATAAGGAGTTTATAAGTGCAGAAAAAGCCTGTTGATGAGCTGCCTCCTCCGGTGGAGCCTCCGGAGGGGCCATCTGGGAGGTAGCGAAGCGTTCCAGGGGAGAACAGGCGGGCTCACGCGCTGTAGAAGTTGCAGGCGGCCGCAGCAGCAGGAGCGCGCGCTAGGTCTTCCAAAATAGTAGAGGAAATTTTTAATCTCTTGATTTCAGTTCGATTTCATTAGTAGTAGAAAATTTCTTTTAATTTCTACATGGTATCAGAGCCCAAGAAAACTACATAGAAACCAATTCCTCATCTTCTCTTAGAGAAATTTCGAATAGCAGATTTGTGGTGCAGGAATTTCTCCAGTGCAGGAGGAAAGTGCAAGCTGTTAGGAGGGAGTAGAGAGATTTCTCACAAGTAGATCGAGACTCGAAGGGAGTCTAGTTTCAGAGGGAGCAACCCTATGGAAGCTGATACTTTAGGATCTAGGGAGATCAGACTCATTGTTGAAGTAGTTGTAGTGGAAGTGTGAAAGCAACAACATAGCAGTAACAACAAAAATATGAGTAGATTAGAGTTCGCTTTGTATGAAACTATGCCTCCAGGAGTGAGGTGGGGTGATGTAGAGTCTTAGTCCTAGAGTTGTAAAAATTTGGGTAGGGTCCATAGGAGAGCAACAACAATTTTTAGTATACTCTTCTCATGGATCATGTTAGGTCCCTATACTGCTAGTGTACCCCTCATTGTTATTAGTGAAACCCCCTTATTGTATTATTGTGCCCATGTAGTCCCCATGTTGTTATTATTGTGCCCCATAGAAGCCCACTATTGTTATTGTTGTGCCCCTACAATATTATTGTTATTTAGGCTCTGATTATATTGGGACCCCTTAGACTCCTATATATAGAGAGGAGGTCTTGTCATTTGTATCATCGAAGAATTGCTCATTTGTGTAATTTAAAGGAGGTTTCCCCCTCAAAGAGGTTGATTTTGAAGTCATTGATCTATCTTTTCATCTATTTTGTGAGCTGGTTACATAACATTTGGAATTAGCCCTTTGGATTTTAAGGTTTCACTGCTTCAAACAAGCGATTGTGGCATTTTCGCTATAACTTTTTTTTATGAAGTTTCAGAAGCTGAAATTAAAACCCGTTTGACCCAAAAGATTTTTGAACCTTGTGTCCAAATTTCATATCTTGTCTCACTATATTTCAGAGATATGAGATGAGGATGTTAGGGTTTTTATAGGCTCCAAAATTCCATCTCAAACAGGCCATCTTGGAATTTTCACTGTAACCTTTTTTCTGCAAAGCTTCGGAAGCTTAAATTATAATTTGTTTGAGCCGAAATCGTGTGACACCTCGTGTACGAATTTCAGAACTTGGTTCATTATATTTTTCGGAGATATGATCCAAGGAAGTTAGGGTTTTTGCAGGCTCCCGAATTCCATCCAAACAAGTGACCTTGGGAAAATCGTCATAACTTTCTCTCATAGCATCGGATTCAATTTTCGTAAAAAGTAACAGAAAGAGGATGAATTGTAGTTTGTTGGGTATCATTTTCAGGGATGAAGGTTGAAATTGTGACATGTGGAACTTCATATAGGTTCGCTCTACTAAACCAATCTATAATCAGGTCATCTTAGGAAATTGGGCATAACTCTTTGTTGAAGAATCTAATCTTGATTAGACCTGTGGGGCTGGAAAGAGGATTCAGAGAGCTACCACAGTACCCAATTTCAAAATTCTGAGATATGAAATTATAGAGTTACAACCATTTCAAGATCGAGCTCCTAAAAGAAAGAAAAATATATAGGAGGAAGTTTGCTAGCAAGGATTTGGTAACTTGGATACTACAGATGGAGCAATATTTTGATCTACATGATGTGCAAATGTTACAAAAGGTACGTATTGCATATTTATATTTAGAACTGAATCAATTTGTATGGTATAGAGGGCTTTGTTCTCGTAAACCACTTGTCACCTGGTCAATTTTCACGGAGGAAATGATAGCACATTATGAGGATACAAAGAACAACACCTTCTTTAGCCAATTGATAAATCTCAAACAAAAGGGTTCAATGGCAGAGCACATTGAGGACTTCCAAAAATTGAATATAAGGGTAAATGATATTGCAGAGAAGCAGAGGATTGATGTCTTCATAGGGACTTTAAAGGATAACATCCAACATGAGGTTCAGCTTTGGGAACCTGATTCATTGGAGAAGGCATACAGGTTGGCAAGAAAATTTGAAAGCAAAATTATGGCAACAAGGAAGCCTACCTCTCATAACTATAAATATGGAAATGTTGTTTCTCCTAGACTTCTGCAACCTATAAGGTTGACAACACAACAATTGGAAGAAAAAAGAGCAAAAGGGCTTTGTTACAAATGTGATATAAAATACACTAAATGTCATAAGTGTGTTGAGAATAAATTAATTTACGTAAATGGGTAAGAGGAGGAAGAAAAGGAACAAGAAATGTCACAAGAAGAGGATTTCCACCAGGAACCAACCCCAGAGAAAGAAGAAATGAATCTGGTCATATCTTGTAATGCATTGACAGGAATTACCACTCCTCAAACTCTCAAGATAGAAAGACATATCAAGAAGAAAAACGTAATAGTGTTGATTGATGGGTAGTACCCATAATTTTATTCATTATAAGATAGCTAAGGAATAGAATTGCTTTCTATATCCAGCACCAGAGTGTAAAGTAATGGTTGCAAATGGAGGAACCATAAAATGTTCTGGAAAGTGCCATAATATCAAGCTATCCATGGGAGAATATGTCTTAAGTAGTCCAATGCTTTCCATTCTAATGGGTGGTGTTGATGTTGCACTACGAGTCCAATGGTTACAATCTTTGGGGACGATAGCTTTCAATTTTCAAGAAATTTTCTTGAATTTTTTTTTGGGAAGGAAAGGAAGTTGAATTAAGGGGTATCGTAAGGAAACTAGGAAATATAATCAACTCTAATGGCATTAAAAGGCTTATAAAGAAAGAAAAATGGGGCGTAATATGTTCACTAAAGGTTCAAACAACGAAATCATCTATTTCTCTAGATCTCCAAAAAGTCTTGGACAATCATTCTAAGGTTCAAGCAATGGAAGATCACATCGAGCATCAACAACAAGTTCTCCAACTCTTAAACGATAACCTCACTTTGGTGCAGAATTGAATGAAATAACAGGCAAGTCAACATTGCAGCAAAAGAAATTTTGATGTAGGTGATTGGGTATTTTTATGGCTACAACCATATAAACAAATGTCCCTCATGCAAGCTAAGAAGGATAATATATTATCACTGAAATCCTTACAAGGTGTTGCAAAAGATTGATACTATGGCATACAAATTGGAGCTTCATGCATCTTCCCGAGTGCACCCAGTTCTCCATGTTTCATGCTTAAAGAAGGTTATAGGTGACAAGCTCCTAGTTCAAACAATATCATTGGAACTTGACGAGGAAGGAAAAATCATATTGGAACTTGAAGTAGTCACAGAATAAAAAACCAGACAGCTACGAAATGGATCAATTTCAAAGTATGTCATTAGGTGGAAGAACTTACCCGCTGAAGGCTCCACATGGGAGGATGATAATTTTATACAGAAACATCAAAAACTACTTAAGCGTTGAGGACAACACTTTTTTGGAGGAGAAAGGCATGTTAGGTCACTATACTGCTAGTGTACATCCTTATTGTTATTACTGCAACCCCCTTATTGTGTTGTTGTGCCCATGTAGTCCCCATGTTGTTATTATTGTGCCCCATAGAAGCCCATTGTTGTTATTGTTGTGCCCCTACAATATTATTATTATGTAGGCTTTGTTTATATTGGGACCCCTTAGACTCCTATATATAGAAAGGAGGTGTTATCATTTGTATCATTGAAGAATTGTTCATTCGTGTAATGTAAAGGGGTTGCCCCCTTGAAGAGGTTGATTTTGAAGTCGTTTGTTGGCTTGTTGGGGCCTGACCCAGGTTCATAGTTAATTAGCCAAACAAATCCTTGTACTACTGGCCCTTTCGGCGTGGAGCGTGGACTGAGGTCTCCCCCGAAGTAGTATGGGGGGGTGCTAGAACCAGTTTTCCGCACCCTTGAGATATCCGAGAGGTTGAACCGGTCCAACGGTTAGTCCCTTCGTGCAGGTTGCTTCGCGCACTTCATAGGCCTTTGCACCCTGATATACTTGCCTTCGCGCAGCCCTAACCAGGGGTTGAGGAGTTTTTGCGCTACTAGAGCAGTGCTCTGCGCTATTCCCATAAGTTTCACCTGAGATCTTACTTATCTCCCTGTGCCTAGTCAATTATCTTCGCGTAAATGGATGTCTTACATTATATTTATTTATACAACACATTCATAAGAGTTCGCGCAACAAATAAACAGTATACTTGCAATTTAAGCCCAATCATACATTAAAACAGGGAAAGATACATAGTAATATGGTAAACTTCTCTTTATTAATTCTTCCAATGATTACAGACTCGACCTGCCCTGCGGACTCAGCTGCAAGGGTCCGCGCACTCAGTTTTGGACTACTAGGCCTCTGCGCACTTAGTTGTAGAGCCTTCTCCTACTCTACGACCCAAAACACACTTTACACTTCAACTCAGTCTCTTAGACTCATCATGCTTTCTTCTTGCTTTATTCTCTCTACACTTAGAGCCTCGCTCTATTTATACAATCCCATGGTCCATGGACCATGGGTAGGTCCATCAAGCCAACATTACATTACAAAAATGAGGGCGGACAACCTTGTGACTCTATTATAACTTCGCGCTCTGCACCCATAATTTGAGGAACTTTTACAAAAGACTTGGTCAAAACTTGGGCTTTAAGCCCCAGAACATGCCTTGGGGGGTTCCATGCCCAACATCGTTGTTCAATCTTTTCTTCTATTTTGTGAATTGGTTGCATAACAAATCATTACTCTTGCTACAAGGGCCTACAATATTCAGTAGCAGAAGGATTAATGTCAATTGATGCAGTCAGATCTTGAGCAACAATTGCAAAATAGTTGCAATCAGATGTTGAGGAGCACATAACATTATCGATAACAATGGTGTAGAAACTAGCAAGACTCATATGCTCAGGAGATAGTTGCAACTCAAAGACATAGTTGATTCAGTATTTTAGATGCTTCTTAGTTGCAGTTGTTGTAGTAGCAACAACAATAGTGAGAGGTAGTGTTATTTGTGCTACAATACATCCCATTGGAGCAAGATTGGGACTATGTGGAATCCTTTTCTTGCTAAGAGGGAGTGTTGAAATCATAGCAAGAAAAGGCTTCATTTGACCAGTGTCTTAGTCAAATGGAGAAATTTGATTTTCCACATCAGTGAGATGACTTGGATTGCAGTTAGTTGGAGTGCCATGAAATTGTTTCCTAGTTAAGTCAGTAAACTTGAGTTATAGGCTAGAAGTAGAGTTATGCATGTGATGACTGCTAAAATTTAGCAATCTAGTTTAGTTACTTTCGGTTGAACTTAGTTAACTAAGTTCAAGTCCTTAGTTGAGGCAGTTGAAGTTTAGTTGAGTAGTAGAACTGGTGTTAACTCAGTGATCTCTTAGTTAACTAATCAATCAACTAAAACTAGACACTATCATGCATGGAATTCATATTTCCTAGTTGAGGTGGAGGAAAATGTGTGTTTGTATTTGTAATTGTATATTGTTGAGTGTACAATGCTTTTTCACTAAGTAGGTGGATCATTCCTTAGGAATTGTGAAAACAAATAGGAGGAAATTCTTATCTTTTAGGAGCTAATTTCCTCAAAGATTTTGCAAGCAAATAGGAGGTTGGTTGAGGATTGAATTGGCTAAGTGTTGGCTAGAGTAGGTCAATAAGTAGGAGAACAAAATTGCAATGCAGGGTGTGCTTCACAATTGAAGCAAGACATTGTAATTGTTTCTCTTTTCATATGAATTAATGCAAATCAGCGGAGGGGTTTTTCCTTGTTGGGTTCCCCTGTAAATCATTGTGTTCTTGTGATTGTAATGGTTGCATGTAATTGCATGTGTTTCTAAATTGTGATTCCATTCTATAGAACAATAGAAGAAATTTGTAATCTTTATGCAAGCAAATAGGAGGTTGGTTGAGGCTTGAATTGGCTAAGTGTTGGCTAGAGTAGGTCAATAAGCAGGAGAACAAAATTGCAATGTAGGGTGTGCTTCACAATTGAAGCAAGATATTGTAATTGTTTCTCTTTTCATATGAATTAATGCAAATCAGTGGAGGGGTTTTTCCTTGTCGGGTTCCCCTGTAAATCATTGTGTTCTTGTGATTGTAATGGTTGCATGTAATTGCATGTGTTTCTAAATTGTGATTCCATTCTATAAAACAATAGAGGAAATTTGTAATCTCTTGATTTCAATTCAATTAGATCAGTAGTATCAAATTTCTATTAATTTCTCCAATTGTTTGTAAAGAAGAAGGATGATACTCTTAGATTGTGCATTGATTACCGACAATTGAACAAGGTGACTATCAAGAACATGTATCAATTATCGCATATTGATGAGTTGTTTACTCAGTTGAAGGGAGTTGTAGTGTTTTCAAAGATTGATTTGAGAACAGGATATCATCAGGGGCGCCTAAATGAAGAAGACATCTACAAGACTACATTCCGTATGAGGTATGGACATTATGAGTTTGTGGTGATTCCTCTTTGTCTTATCAATGCTCCAACCAATTTCATGTGTTTGATGAACAATGTGTTGTGTCCTTACCTGGACAAGTTTGTGATAGTGTTTATTGATGATATATTGATATACTCCAAGAATGAGGAGAGTATGTAGAGATCCTAACAAGAGTGTTGAGATTATTGATAGAACATCAGTTATATGCCAAGCTCAACAAGTGCAGTTTCTTTTAGTCTCAAATTCATTACTTGGGAAATTTTGTTTCCAAGGAGGGGATATCAGTGGACCCGAAAAAAATTAAAGCTATCATGGAGTGGCCAACTCCGAGGAATGTGGATGTGGTTAGATCATTGATGGAACTAGCAAGTCATTACAAGAGGTTCATCAGAAACTTTTCATATATTGGCTATCATATTACATCTTGTAGAGGAAAGGGAAGAAGTATGAATGGACTAAGGAGTGTCCATCTAGTTTTGAGCAGTTGAAGCATTTTCTTACAAGTGCTCCAGTCTTGAAGATTGCATATTCTGATAAGGAGTTTTTGTATTGTACAAATGCTTGCAAGGAAGGAATTGGTGGAGTCCTGATGCAGGAAGTGCAGGTGGTATGTTATGAGTCAAGGAAGCTAAATGAGCACAAGTGGAACTATGTGACTCGTGAACTTGAGTTGGAAACTATTATTCACGCATTGAAGATGTGGAGGCATTATTTTCTTGGCAGGAGGTTCATTTTGATGAGTGATAATAGTGGGCTAAGGTACTTGTTTTACTAACCCAATCTTAATGCCAGACAAGCTAGATGGTTGGCTACCCTCAATGAGTTTGACTTTGAGATCATGTACGTCAAGGGCAAGGAGAACAGGGTTTCAAATTCTCTTAGTAGAAGAGTGCAGGCGAATCACATTTCGGTTGTGAGTTCATACGTGACAGATTTACAGGAGCAGATCTTGCATGGAGGACAACATGGTGAGAGGTATCAACAACTAAAGAAGAGATTACAACAACAAAGTGAAGGTGATAGGGATGAGGATATCATCTCACGACAGACAGTTTGGTCAAATTCAGGAACAAGAATTATGTACCAGATAACAATGAGTTAAAGAAGCTTATCTTGAGGTAATTTCATGCCAATCCGTATTTAGGCCACCAAGGATACCAAAAGAATTTGTCAACAATCAAGAAGTTATATAATTGGCCAAACTTAAAGAAAGAGGTGGCTGAGTTTATTGCAAGATATTTGGATCGTTAACGGACAAAAGCAGAATGTAAGCATCCAACTAGACTATTGCAGCCTATTCTAATTCCAGAATACAAATGGGAGGTCATTTCCATGGACTTCATTACAAGTTTTTTTAGGACATTCAAGCAACATGATTCCATAACAATGTAAACTTTGAAACGGGAACTGGTACTATTACCCGTTTCGTAGAGATAGCAAAAAAATGACCTGATTTTGAAAAGGGGTGATGCAGAACACACATGTTTTTTTTAGAGCATAGTTTTTGGAACTTTAATTTTCTTCATGTACATTACGTTTTAGAATGGTAGTGATTTTCATGCTAATTTAAAAAAGTGAGTATTCTGCATCACACCCTTTTTTTAAAAGACCTATTTTTTGACTTTAAATTTTCTAGTGTATGAAATGTAAATAACTATTTTCTAAATTTGATAGTTTTTGAAGTGGTCATTTTCTTCATATTTTCTTGTTTTCTATTTAATTTTTTTTTTTTTTTTTTTTGGTGGGGTTTTTATTGTTTTGCATTTTCAAATTAGAAAGTTGATAGTTTGAATTTTAGA
>APFE030891315.1:24420-59956 GCA_000404065.3 Pinus taeda
CAAATCTGACCATAACCATAATTCATGATGTGATTTCTCATTGGTCTGGTAATCTTCCTGAAGTTTTGTATCTACAATTGGACAACACTTGCCGTGGAAACAAAAATCAGGTTGTTTTTGGATATCTAAACATGCTTGTTGAATTGAGAATTTTTCAAAAAGTAAAGGTTGGTTTCCTTCTTGTTGGGCACACTCATGACCATATTGATCAGATGTTCAGTCGTTTTTCAGTCACATTGAGGAGGAAGGAAGTTGGGAGCTTTCCATCACTAATTGAATGTATTAAGAAATCATACATGCCAGAGCCTACTTTTGATGTGTTGGAAGAAACTGTTGACATGCGAAGGTTTACTCTGGGATCATATGGTGAGGGGAAATGCATTGAACAACTTAATGACATTAGCTTCCAACATCAATTTCGTATCAAAAAAATTGATGGGAAAACACTAATATGGGGCAAGAAGTATTCAACTACTACAGAATGGGCACTGTCATCAGGATTGCAATTTTTGAAGTTCATTCCAGATCATCCAATATTTGCATCAAAAATATTGTTATTACAATCAGTTGGTGAAGTTCAGAATGCACGTAGACAGAACAGGGCTATAAATTATTCTGATTGCCTGGAAGAAATTAAAAAATGTATTAGATATACATATGAGTACTTTGAAATTGCTGATTCAGTTTGGTGGGAGTCGTTTTTCAATAATCAAAGTGATATCATTTCGACAACAATAAATGAAGATATACCTTTGAAAAATCCATTTATTTGGCCACAAAATGTGTCGAATGAACATGAGGAAGTAAACATTGTTGAACATCAACAATCTCAAGGTATTATTAATTCTTCACAGGCAGCGAAAAGAGAGATGTATATTGCTTCTAGAAGATCTCGTGCACAACGTGAAGCCATGGAAGACCTTTATAGGGGTTCAATACATGATATTAAGGAGGGTTGCATGATTGCAGTGCTAGCAAATGGAGATCCCAATGGCTATCCATTTTGTGTTGCTAATGTTATAAAGGTATTTACAGAAAATGAGGATGTTACAAGTGTTCAAGTACATTGCTATGCCACAAATACACACCCATTCAATGGTGTGTATAAGCCAGAGATGGTAGTTGACAAAAAAATGGCGGAAAAGAAAAAGAAAGGGTACAAATGTAAATCGTCGCCGCACAGAAATATTAAAATTGGAGGATGTAGACATACTTGTTTATGACTTCAATTTAACAAAGAGAGGAACTCTTCACTTCAAGACGATAGATATTCTGAAAAGGTTGTTACCAGAAGGAACAATGTTGACATGGGATTCACCTGAAACCAGTCGTAGATCTAGAAGAATTTTGAAACCTGAAATGTTGGGCATGCATGTGGACTCAGATGGGGCACTAGTTGATGAAAGAAAAGAATATGGAACATCTTCATCAGCATCCAGTCACTCATCTGAAGATGTGAATTCTGATGGTGTGCCAGAAAACATGAGTGATTTTGAATAATTGTTTAAGACAGTTTATATCACTGATGTATGCATCGTATCTTCAAATAAAATTAATGTTTTCCATATGGTGTTAAATGAGAAGTTATGAGGCATTTTTATGTTGTTGGATTATATTTCTTAATTATGATAAATTTTATTGTTTAAAATATCTACAATGCAATATTAAATTAGAGATATAATGTATGTTTTATTCAGTATACAAATAACGACTTTTGAATTCATTTAGTATTGTAATTTGTTCATAATGTCATGGCTTTTTATTTTTTATAGTTGAAAAAATTTCAATTTCTTTTGTATCTAGCATGTTATGGTTGAAAACATGTTAAATTTATACTTAGGAAAGAAAAATGATATTCTACCAAAAACATTAATGTGTTTTTTCCTTGTAAACAACTTTGTTTGAGACATAAAAATTTGGTTTTATTAGCATTTTTAAAATTTTTGAAAATTGACCCTAAAAAAAATCATTGTTCCAGTATCATCACTTTCATTTTGAAGCTATATTTTGCACGAAAATTTCATAGTCACTGCAATTTTTAAAACATGTTCAAAATTGACGCCTAAAAAATAAAAACATCGTTCGAGTAGACACACTTTTTGTTTTTAGCACTGTTTTTGATGTTTTTTTGGGGTTTTTTTGCCAGAGTTCCTGTTTTGAGTTTATAGTTCCCGTTTCAAAGTTTACATTGTTCCATCATGGTAGTAGTTGACAGGTTGAGTAAGGTAGCTCACTTCATTTCACTGAAGTCTGCAAATTAAGCTAGTGAGGTAGCTCAAATCTTCATCAGGGAGATAGTGAGATTGCATGGTGTTCCTAAAAAGATCATATCAGAGAGAGATGTCAAGTTCACTTCCAGGTTTTAGAGGGAGTTGCCTGCAGGCTTGGGGACAAAGTTAGCTTTCAGTATAGCTTATCATCGGCAAGCAAATGGACAAACAAAGAGGTTAACATGACTCTTGAGGATAGGTCGAGGATGTATGTCATGCACCAACAAAGGAAGCGGGAGGAGTATCTGACACTAGTGGAATTTTCATATAACAATGGGTTCAAGAGTCCTTGAGGATGAGTCCATTTGAGGCTCTTTATGAGCCGAGTTGCAATACTCCCATTAGTTGGAGTGATCCTGTGAACAGGGTACTAATTGGACCATATATGTTGGTTGAGATGGAGCAAGAGATACAGGTTATTAAGAAGAATTTAAAAGCAACACATGATAAACAAAAGAGTTACGTAGATAAACATAGAGCATTCAAGGAGTTTTAGGTCGAGGAGCATGTGTACTTGCGCATCAAGTCCAAAGAGGAGCTCCTTGAGGATTGGGTCATGTGCTAAGCTAGAACCTTGGTATTGTAGGCCTTTTGAGATCCTTGAGAGGATTGGACCAGTGGCCTATAGACTTGCACTGTCGCCAACAATGAAAGTCCATGATGTTTTCCATGTTTCGTTGCTTAAGAGTTAGGTGCGGGATGTTGACCATGTGATTGATTGGTCTATATTTTAGGTAGAACCAAATGGAGAATTCCAGCCAGAAACTCAGTGCATTTTGCAGCAGAAACAACTCATGCTCCAAAATTGAGAAATATAGCAAATTAAAGTGTAGTGGAAGCACTTTGGGCCCAATGAAGCTACATGGGAGATGGTTGATCAAATGCGAGCTTTGTATCCTTCCTTATTTGTTAATTGAGTAGATGTGTTTGGTTAATGTGTTTTTTTTTATATGTGTTTGTGTGTGTGTATTTTAAATACTACAATGGGTTCTGTTATAAAGCTCCAATAAGCAGTATGTTGTAAATATTGCATTGAGTTATGATATAAAGCTCCAATAAGTTTATGGTGTTCATGATTTCAGTGGTTTGGTATGATGTAAATGTTGCATCAAGTTGTGTTATAAAGCTCCATGGGCAACATGTTTTGTTGGTTATAAGCATTAATGAACACCGAGGACAGTGTTCCCCTAAGGGGGAGGGTTTCTAACATCCCCTCTTTGATTTTCCATGTAAATAAAATAACACCAACGTCACGGGACACGTATTCCATGCTGAATTGTGGAAAAACATTATAGTGGGCTTCACTTGTGGTTTAATAATGGCTATGGAAATTGGGAACGACAAAGAGGCAATAATTGAAATTTAGTTACGAAAATAAAGGAAAATAGGAGAAAATGAAGGTGAAGAGACACAAATTTGCATGCAAGGGAAATTAGAGGAAAAATGAGACCTTAATGATAAAAAGGCATCCAAGAAATAATTCACAACTTTTGGCATAGCTTTTGGTCATTATAGCTTTTGTTAGTTCAATTTTGTTTCTCTCCTTTCACACTCTTATTTTCTTACATTTGCACACTTAGAGCATTCTTGGAGCACCCTAGCATTCACTTGGATTGGAGAAAGAAAACAAGGAAGCAAAAGAGAAGGTTGGATCAACAACTACAACATGGATACTTTGCACGTAGCACGATGCATGTGTAATTTCCTTGTTATTTTTTGGATGCATGATATATGCATGTAGTTCCTTGGTTATGTGTTTTCAATGGCATGGAGATTTTCTTATATTGATAGTGGTTTCAGCCATGCCTTACCATTTCCTAGATAGCCATGATGTAGTGGGTTCTCCCATTTGGTTTTTTGATTGGTTCTCAGGTTTCCTATGGTTGTGGGTTGGAACAAATTCGTTGGATCCTTGGAACAACTTGGGTTTACTATGGTTGTGGGTTGAGTTACTAGTCCCTAGAGCTTGTCGGTTGGGAAAAATTCTCTTGAGCCCTGAAAAAACTCGAGTTCCTTGAAGGCTATGAGTTGAATTAATAGTTCCTAGAGCCCTGGAGAGTTTGGGTAGATACCAATTTGGTTGATGTTAGTGATTTCTGGACCATATAAATGAGATCACTATGCTTGAGGGTTGAGGTGGTTTGGTTTATGGAAGCCCTGGTTGGTTTATTTTTGTTTAACCCTTATGAACTCATGGTGATTGGCTGAAAGTGATATTTGTTTTAGCCCAATCTATGGTCAAGTGGTATGTGGAAGTCCCTGACTTAGTTGGAGCTTTCATATGTTAATATGAGTTATTTTCATATTGTGATCTATGAGCACTTGTACTAGTTATTATGGTGAGCTTATGGTTGATTGGTCATAGATATATTCTGGTTATATGCTGGTTATGTGCTTGGTTTTATGATGTTCTCTAGCTATGGCTCTTTTTCATGATTTGATAAGTTACTAGATGGTTGATGAATGCATCACTAATAAGTGTTGTTGCAACTAGCTTACGAGGGCATAGAGCCTTCTTGGTGATTCTTAGATGAAGTTCGAAAGCTTATGATCAGATATGCATTCATGACCTGTAGCTTATTGTTTGTCATATGTTTGATGAAATGTCTATCTTGCATTTGGCATGTATTGGTCAATATCTTGCTCAAGTTTTGATTGTTTAGCATTGTTATCATCATTGTGATGATTCTGGAAAGTTACAGGCAGTTTTGGGTAGTGGTATGAAGGCTAACCTGAAAAGTGGCATGGATCTCATGACCGGATGCTATGAACTGAGGAATTTGGATCATAACCACATACAAGCAGGCTTATGGGTGTGGTTGGAGCTTCGTAACCACATGCAAAATGTTCCAAGGGTGCATTTGGGGAGTCAACCTAGTGAAAAGGAGTTCCAGCTCAGGGATTAATCACCTGGGGTGGTTGGTAGGATCTTAAGTGATTTTTAGTCTTTGAGGGATGTTAGCTTGTTTTTGGTTTGCAGGCCCCACTTCCATAACTAGAACTTGGAGGTTGGGTCATATCATAGTGACACTCAACTCATGTTTACCCTAGAGATCTTGTAAAAGTGGGTAAAGAGGAGGAGTTACAGATACTTTCCATCTTATTCATCCATATGGCCACATTCATGGGAGCTAGGTCTCCAGGAGGATTATGAAGTAGAATGGGAGCTTTTCTAGGATCACCTATGTGAGGTTGGTATCTCTTTTTCTTAGAAACATGATTGGCTGGTGTGTGGTGGTCACGTTGCTTTAGGGTCCATTTCGGCTGATAAAGTATATTCTCATATATCTTCAAATAATCAACCTGGCCCCTTCTAATATTGGATTTCTCTCATGTGGAAGTGGGAGATTCCTCTAAAAATCAAATGGTTCACCTTACTATCTCTTCACAACCATATTCTAACGTGGGAAAACCAGATGAAGAGAGGCTTTCTTGGTCCTGGCATATGCTCACTTTGTAGGTTGGCCAATGAAGACATTGTTCACTTGTTTTTAACCTATTCTTTTGCGCTTGCCACTAGGGAGGAAGTGGCCAAAATATTCAAGGTTTATATTCAAATGGAGTGCTCCACTATCCTTTCATGTCTTAATTCTTGGAATACATGGCAGAGGGCTTTCAAGGCTGTTTCGTTATACACTCTTTGGGGTATCTAGAGATCTTGGAATGCATGCATTTTTTAGAGAAAATCCCTGAATGTGTTGATCATTAGTCTCAACATTGTTGCATAT
Organism: Pinus taeda; assembly: GCA_000404065.3. Classification (NCBI taxonomy): domain Eukaryota; kingdom Viridiplantae; phylum Streptophyta; class Pinopsida; order Pinales; family Pinaceae; genus Pinus; species Pinus taeda. The sequence goes on from APFE030891315.1 coordinate 30,419, forward strand.
TTTCAGAGATTGGCCCTTGGTATCCCCCACCTCGCCATTGATTTGTTTCCTTTATTGATCTAGGTGGTACTTTTCTTATTGGCTTCTTCGATGAGGCTTCATCTGTCGAGCAGTGTGGTTGTAGATTTGTTATTAAGATAGATCCTATGCAAACCTTTCAGTCCTAATAGTATGGGGGCTCTGGCACTAATTGTAGGGCTGAAATGGTAGCCCTCTAGGAGGTGATCCAATGTTCTTTCTGGCTAAATATTGATAAGATCTTGGTAGTAGGCGACTCTAAATCTATCATCCATTGGGTACATGGGTGTAATGCTTTGGAAGTTCCTTCATTATCCGGTTGGATGGGGAATATTATGTCCTTGCTTCCATCTTTCTCTGATATTTCCTTCCAACATGTATTTTGTGAATAGAATGTTGAGGCAGACACCCTCTCAAAGTGTGGGGTCTCCCTCCTCCCAAGGTTGGTCTATTTTGAATATCTCATTGATGGCTTTGTGGTTGGGGTGGGTACTTTTGAGTTTTGAACATGGTCTTTTGCTAGTCTCTATTTTTTCCTTAGTCTGGATGTGCATGTTGATGGCTTTGTGGTTGGGGTAGGTACTTTTGAGTTTTGAACATGATTTTTTTGTTACTCTCTATTTTTTCCTCTGTCTGGCCTTGCATGTGATCCTTTTTGCAAATGGTTCATACCTCTTGGTACCCTTTCTATCGTTGTTCCTTTTTAAAGATTGGATCTCTGAGACATCCATCGGTATGGACTGACCCGTATGATGTATTTCCTTTATAGTTTTTGCTATTGATCTTTTGGTTCATGGGCTTCGTTGGGCCACCCCTGTCATTGGATATCTCTTATTTTGAAGTGAATGGTATTGGTTTAAGAGCTTATTGAAACAACAATATGTAAACCTCCTCTTTTATTAATGAAGGATGTTAATTTTTTCTTTTTGAAAAAAAAGAGACTTTATTATGTTATTTTTATTAGCAAAACTATGAGGTGGGATGATTGGGTCATTTTGGCCAGTAAAAAAGATCATGGAAAGCATTGTATTCACATGATCCTATTAACTTCCATCACTGGCAATACCACACGATTCTTTGTACATTTTTTTTCTTTCTATTATGGCAACCTTTTAAGGGTTTCTATTTCAACATTGAAATTTCAAAATTATGATGGTTATTATACAGTGTGTTCTCCACCTAAGAATCTAGTTGGTAATTGAAATGGTGAAGTTAATAATTTAATTTTATATTTTTATTAAATAATTTGTTTCTCCATGATGGTGGTGGACATTTGGAATTCACCATCGTGCAACAAATGACTGACGACATGTGGCATGGGTGGAGGAAGGTAGGTTATCTTCCCTCCCATTAAGCTTTGGTTAATGACACTGCCTCAGAGCGTGTGAAACATCATTCCTAACCTGTGTGATAGGGGGTTGGACAATATCAGGGATTCATGGCATCTCTGGTGGGTTTGTTAAGGTGTGTCGAGCTTGCAAGAGTTTGGATGGTATCAAGTTCTTTGTGGAATGCAAAATTTACTTAGTTTCCATTTCATCAGTTTGTGTGGGACTATTGGAGGAAATTCATTCGATGCTTCTGCTGCGGGGATAGTAAGGTAACTACTCTCCCCTTGTCATTCTAGGTGAAGCTTTCTTTTTCCTTATTTGGCCAGAGGGCATGCTAGTTGGCGAAGCGATTGGTATTGGTTGCAGGTGTCTTGGGTTTGGTTAGATTCTTGTGTGGGTATTTTGGGTGGTGGTGCTTTGGTTCCTAGTGTAAGGTGGTCGGGGCTTGTGACGGAGGTGCCTGGGTTTCTGGCGACGGTGGTAGTGCTTGGGTTGAGCCTATGGTGCAGGCCATCTTTTGGTTCTCTATGATTTGCATTGATTGGTTTTTCATTTATGGGGTTGTAGGAAAAATAATTCCTTGCAGGGAAGCCAAGTGGCTCTGGTGTCAAACAGGTTTTTAGGATACTGGGTGTTCATACTTCCTTGTATTTAGTTGGGAGGTTTTCTTCTGGATTCTCTTGGTGAGGGGATGTTTTGTAGTGTTGGCCTGGGTTTGTGATAGGTTCGTGGTGAATTTGGGTAGTGGAGATTTGCGGTGTTGGGTCATTTCTCTCTTCCTGGTTGTGGTGTGGAGTGCAGGGACTCTGATGGGGAGTGACTGGCTAGTAGGGTCTGTTGTTTTTGGTGGTGTGGTTTAGGGTTTGCCTGGGTGGACGTTGGTGATGAATTGGGTCTGTCACAAGCATTTGGGTTTCGGTTGGGATTTAAGGAAGAAATTGTCTCCACGAACCTCGCGAGCTCCTCTACTGGTGAAGGCAGGATCATCTTGGCTCAAAGAGGGGTTGAGCAAGCTAACTGAAGCCTGGGGTGACGGTGTGGGTGTGGGTGTTGATAACAATAGTCATGGTGCAGGTAATCTACAAGGAAAATATCATGGGGGCCGCAGAGCATGCAATGGGAGCAGAACATTGACCGATTTGTTAGGCGGAAAGGATGGTAGGATCCTGGCACAAGGCGGTTGTGGGGCAGGCAACAAAAGCAGGGGTATAGGTTGTGGACGAGATCCAAGTTCGCAGGGTCAGAGTAGCAGGATGGTAAACGTCGGGTCGGTTGGGCATGCAGCTGCTAGTGGAAACATGCAGACTTTGGCTCAACAAGAGATGCTCCAATCAATCCTAGACATGTTAGAATCTCATGATAAGTTCAGGAAAGGAAGAACATAAGGTAGTTCTGGCCATGATCAATCAACTAAATTACTTTGAATGCCATGTCCATGAGATAATTATGGTTGTTTAGCATGGTCAAAATATGTTGGCAGAGAAGCTCGAGAAGATAGAAACATGGCTTGCTCACTTTGAGCAACATGTTCGTTGTTTATACCACCCACCTCCACCTCTAGGAACGGGGTTAGACAATCCTGCTTCTATCACTTCCAATGATTGATCATAATAACAAACATCTTTCTATTTTTTTTGTATTTTAGAGTGTAAGGCCTACCATGCTGTGGACCTCTCAGTTGGGTATTTTTCTTTTTGTCTGTAGCATGGTGATATCATTGGTCAACAAACACGGTCAGGGTGAGACCATATGCATTTTGATATCTATGTACTTATCTTTTGAGTAATGAAAAATATTATATATATATATATATATATATATATATGTATGTATGTATATATATTATATGTCTTATATATATATATATATATATATATATATATATATATATGCTATATGTCTATATATATATATATTATGTCTATATATATATATATAATATATATATATATTCTATATATATATATATATATATATATATATATATATATATATATATGTCTATATATATATATGTCTATATATGTCTATATATGATATATATATATTATATATATATATATGTCTATATGTCTATATATATATATATATATATATATATATATATATATATATATTGAAATAAATTAATAAATTTCAAATAAAACTTAACGCTTTGTCTATACTTCTCTTAAAAAATATTATACTTCATTTTAGATGCAATTAGTTTCAAAATCAATTATTATGTTATGTAATTTTATGTAAAGTAATTTATTTATTTATTTATTTTTTTAAATGGGTGGTATGAAAACAAACACATTTTAACCAATTAAAACTTTATTTTTATTTTGCATATATTCAGGGAAAAATAATTAGCTACATAAAATTATATAAGATAATAATTGATTTTGAAACTAATTGCATCTAAAATGAAGTATAATAAGAGCTACGTAGTAGCGAGTCTCTTTCACTTTGTTTATATAATGTTTTATTTAAAAAGAAAAGGTATATGTACCTAAAGTAACTTTTTTTTGTGAATCTAGGGTGGTATGAAAACAAACATATTTTAACAAATTAAAATTTTATTTTTATTTTGCAAATATTCAGGGAAAAATAATTAGCTACATAAAATTATATAAGATACTAATTGATTTTGAAACTAATTGCTTCTAAAATGAAGTATAATAAGAGCTACGTAATAGCTAGTCTCTATCACTTTCTTTATATAATGTTTTATTTAAAAAGAAAACGTATATGCTTGATTTAAAAGGAAAGGTATTTTAATTGTCAATTTAACGAGTGTGTGCGTTTGAATGATCAAGATGAGCAGCGGTAGATGAAGGGCATATAATTGGTTTCGGGCCCCCTTGTATGTGCGATGTTTATGGTGTTGGGGGGTGGGGGGGAAGAGGCTGTATGGAGAAAATCAGTTTACTACGTGGTGGCTCCATAAGAAATTTGGATCCCCGATCATGAAAACAGTGTAAAAGAGAACCACACTCCCAAAACCGGTGTGGTTTCTCTGAGATTGAACTTTTCGATGCCTAAGGTAAGTAATTTTGACAATTGAAAAGAGAGGGGTGGCACAATGGTTCAATAAAGTTTCATTTGTGCATTGTTGAGGTATTTCTTCTCTTCAACTTGGGAAAGAAAGTAAGTGGAGCATGCAATGTACATAAATCTCGAGTAGATTAGTAAATTTCGAGGTGTTTATCATTTCTCAACCTTATGTTGATGTTCATATTTACTGTGTACATGGAAAAGAAAGAAATCGGGTCAAGTAAGACTAAATCCAAAAACCCAAGTCCCTCCATCCCAGTAAAATTAGATGAATTTGTGTTAATTGAATTGGAAGAAAAAACTGTAGAGACGAGATGCGACTTTGACTTGCATGAGGTGTAGAATTGGGAAATTCAGAAATTTGAAGACCATATTGATGAGTTTTGTCTGTGGGAGTCCCTTTTTCCCCAATTTGTATTTCCACAGACACACCATTTTCCTGACTTTGTGATATGGTGTTGAGATAGGTATCTACCAAGTTAACGAGCCAAAATTGCTAAAAATGCAAAATCTTTACTCTATGTCACATTTGAATCAATTTTGCAGGCCCTTGAAGTTATAGTTTCGAGCTCTACTCATCCATTTTCCAATGAGATACCGTTAAAAATCTATCAAAAAGTTGTCATCCCAATAAAGAGCTTGAATACTTGAATGGTTTTTACCTAAAGAAGCCAATATTCTCGAGCATAACACTCCATACAGTTCAAGCATTTTTCCAAAGATTTCTAGATACAACATATCTATTTTATGTTGTATATTGGGATATGAAAGTGATGAAGGGATAGATGAAATAGTATTAGGTTTTCTATCAATTCTTTCATGAGGAAAGAAGACTTCGATTGTGTTCAATTTCAGTTAGTTTCTTTCAGACAATATTCATGAGCAGTTTTTAATGTTTGGAATTGAAAATTTGTTCAAGTATCATTAGTTTTAGTTTATCTATTTCCGTACCACCAGTTATAAATTTTATGTCAAACAGAACTACAAAAACAAGATTCGTAGGGTAATGGGTGGTTAGTTTTTTATTGGACTTCTCTGGTAAAAAAAAATTCTGACAAATTATCTTTTACGAACTTTGTGGACCAATTTCTATCAGTTTGTATTGGTCTTTTGAATAGTGATAAAGTCCCAAGGATTTTGCCTGATGTTAAGTATGATTTACAACTTTGTGAATAGGTTAAGCTAAGTGACTGGTTCTTATATAAAAATTTTACTGAGATAAGACTATATGGGTGTGAACTGGGTTCATATCATTTACTGGTCTTTTTGCCAATTATAATTTTTTCTCTTGAATTCACTAGACAAATCATGAATATAGACCAAGTTCATTTTGTATCAAAAAATAAAGAGGTTATCTTCAAATTCAAAGCACATATAGGACTATTTGTTGTAAATACCAGATCTTCTTATCAAGTGTTTGAGTTTTTGTTAGCAAAGATTAAATTCATGAAGGGAATCAACTGGCCTTATGATCCTATTGGGAGAATATTGGTTATTAGAGTTAGATAGAATTTTGTTCCTTATGTTCATTTGTTAAAACTAGACATTAAAAGATATGTTAATAAAGAAAAATGGGAAAATAACGTCTTAGAAGAATTCCAAGAAGAACAGGAAATAGAACGGCCACTAAAAGTCAATATTTTGTCAACTCCTCAACAAAAAGAGGAGCTCAAAAGGACAAGTGAGAATGTGTCAGAGTCAAAGGGAACGTAATTCAAAGTTTACAAGAGGCAAAAAACAAGGGATTTAGAGGAGTATATGTAAAAAACTAGATCTTTAGACATATGGACATTAACTACAATTGTTGTTTCAAGTGAGCATGTTTTCAATTTGCAACAGGTTCAAATAATATGTGGACAGTCTCTAGCAAGTCCTTCTTATGCTACTGAAAGTATCTTTTCTAAATTTTTGAAGATTAAAAAGAAAAATGAAAGTTTGAAGACAATGATTTACACTTAGTTCTAGAAGCAAGCCTCTTCTACGAAGAATAGATTACTTTCAACTTTGGATGTTGAGAAGGGAAAGTTTCAATTAGCTTTTCTAGAAATAAAAGTTGATGGAGCTAAAAGAGTAGAGGATTTTAAGACATATATTTTATTTTAACACAACATAGATCCATACAATTGATCATATAAACTTGCATATACAGAGAAGGGAGATGATTTATGCTACCTTGACCAGTTCTACAGTTAATTTGTCAAAGTTGCAGAATCCACTGAATAATACTGTAACTAAGTTAAAGATGGAAACACAAAGTTCTCTTTCCAAAGACATTAGGATAAAATCATTGGAGGATTTATTTATCAAGGCGAGGCTAGATCCTCATGATATTAATGTTGCTCAAGAAATTATAAAAAACAGAAACGAAGACATTCAAGCTCTATGTAGGAGATTGAAGATGGCTACAATTGAGCATCCACAAACTAAAGAAGTTGCAGAGATGGAAAAAGAAAAAAAGACATTGTTGTCAATGGTGATTGAGAATAATTTGTAGATACAAAAGATGTAAACATAGATGGAAAAAATTATAAAAGAGAAGGAGCAAGCATGAAGCATAGTGCCTTTTGCATGGAAAGCAAGTCCCACAGAACGATGCAATGAAACAAATGACAAAAGCATTGTCATCTCTCACTTGAAGGATGAAGAAATTGATAAATTTAAGAAAGCATTAGGAAGCATTGAATAGAGTAAAATTAACTTAGACAATGCAATGGTTGTTGAAATACATAAGTGTTGCAGATTACAAAAGCAACTTGAACAATATATAGGTGGAGCCAATAATGTACAATGTCTAGTTCAAGCTAGGGAAGTAATCTAGTTGAAAATCATTTCTTCAATGTCTGATATTTGGAAACCAATTTAGATTACAGTTGAGCAAGAGGAGTTATTGGAGAGAACAAATGAGATAGTGGATAAGATAAAAAATGAAATTCTAAATAAACCTAGTTTAGCCAATAAGATTATTGAGTTTTTGGAATTCAAAAACAAAAGAAGAGCTAGAAGACATTGGGATTGCTGACAGGACTGATACAATCATATGAATCAAAAGGGTTTTAATGAAGAATAATTTGATGCTACAATTAAAAGAAAATGTGATTCTATGTAAGTGCATATTGACATGTTTAACAAGAAATTTTCTTCTCTGCAAGAAAAAGGTTTTCCTTCCTTCTTAAATGCAAATGGAAAAACGATTATCAAAGATGAATATTAGATATTATTGAGCATGGTTGCATTTGATTGTTCAAAATTAACTAGAGTAAACAGACCTTTGAGCAGTAAAGATCTCATTGGAAAATTAGCTAGTGATTTGTTCATATGTTATGATATAAAATATTTTTTTTTGGTTAAACCAACCTTTGAAAAATATACTAATGTAGATGAGGCTTATAGAAATATTGTTACGTTAACTTATCCCATGGAGGAAGAATGGCAAGAGCTTGTTGAGCTGCTATCTTAATTTTCCAAGCCAAAAGCATTTTTTCAAAGGAAGGATATATTTTAGCAGAGAAGTAGGAAGATCCAGTTTTGTAGAAGCTAGTTTACAATAGGTTTAGAGATTTTGAAACTAAATGGTGATATCAGGGATAGTTGAAGACAATCAAGGAAAATACTTTGTATTTTGGTCGAATGGTTATTGAGATTATCCAAATTATTTTGGACACAAGTTATTTTTCATTGTGAATCTCTGCTAGATATGATTTTTGTAAGGATCCTATATGTATCATTCTGATAGACTTTCAAACGATGATTAGTGGAGTGAATACATTGATATTTTGCAATATATAAGGTTTTTTCAAGGTTAATCAAAGAGCAGGGGCTTAGTTTATAGCTTTATTTGTTTAATCATTTTACTTTGAATTGATTAGATAAACACATTTAATTAGATTAATTGAATATGATTAAATATCTAAAATTTAAATTATTTTGTTAATTTGATTAGATTTAATTAATTTTGATTAATTAATTAATTATAATAATTTAAATTAGTTCTTTTTCCCCAGGGAAAAATCATAATTTTCATTGATTTGAAAATTACATGTTGTAGATGCTAGAAACATATGTTGTATGAGTGGTCAAAGCCAATGGCTGTGATGTTCTATCCAAAAATATATTTATCCCAATCTTGGGAGACTATTAAATAATTACATATGATATGCTCTTGTAAATATATATAAACAATAAAATGTATAGAGACAAAAAGATTAAATACATAAAAAAATCCCATATGAAACATTATAATCAAGGCTTGGTTGCCCCATTCCGCTGCTGATCCTCATATGGCTGATGGTAGTAGCTATAGAATTCTTGATCATACTATTCCTGAATCAACCAGATCCCCCATGGTTGGTGCGAGACCTCTTTGGATAGTTGATCAGAAATTTGATTGTGTTCCCTGTATATAAGATGACAAGAGATATATTCAAAATGTGTTTTTAGCATCATAGTTTCATCTAAAATATGTCGGAGTGTGTGAATGTGACATGTAGTTTGATGATTAAACTAGTTTATGATTAGTTTAGAGTCACCAAAGATCTGTAAGCGATGACATACTTTCTCAAGTGCAAAAAATAATAAATGACGAAGAGAAATAAGTTCAACATAATTGTTTGCCCATACCCCAGACCCATCTAAATCTTATAGTAGTGATTACTAGTGATATGTAAAAGGATGCCCCTGCCACAACCATGATGTTGAGCCGAGCCGTCAAAATATGCCCATGGATTATTCCTATTAATAATCTCAGCAGTGATGATGCACGCTATGGGGGCTCGGTCTTCCTCCAAGATGCAATGATATATAGAGCTAAGGTGTGCATTGACATGCGACCATCGAGGAATGGTGCCATTGAAAATGATTTTATTCCTTTGAAGCCAAATACTCTAGCAGATCAGAATGGGTAGATTCCAAATCTTGTGTGTTTGTGCAGTCGACCACAACAGTTGCCAGGCCTCCAAGATGTCTGCCCCTTGCCATCTAGATTGAAGATGAAGAAGTGTAATTACTTCTTACCAGATAGCAGTAGTTATAGGCCATGTAAGAAATAAATGATCAACAATTTCCAAGTCCTATTTGTAAAGTGAAGACTATGATGGACCATGATAGGATCGCTTTTGGAGATTATCCCTAGCAAGAACCTTATTTCAGAGAATGCACCACATGAATAATTTTGCTTTAGGTGGCGGCTTCAATTTCCATAGAACATTCCACCACCAAACAAAGATAGGAGGCTTGTGATCCGAAATGATATGAAGGTAACCATACTTTGGGGAGTATTTTCCATTGAGTGAGTGAGCCCATATAAGCTCATGCCCCCCCCCAAATGATCCAGACATGAGATTCCAAAAGAGAATTTGTATAATATTTCCAGATGTTATGCCAAATGGGAGGGATGCCCAATATTACAGAAGATTTTGAGGCTTGTCTAAAGATAGAAGTGTTTCCCTGATCAGCAATATGGACAAGTCTAGTAAATCCAACATTTGAAAGATAGTGTAATAGATCCTGGGGTAGTTGATGAGCGTTCCCACATCCAGTCCATGGGTCCAACCAAATTCGTATTAGATTTCCATTTCCAATCTTCCATGTCAGTCCATCCCTAATATATGCAAGCGAGTTTAAGACCGCTTGCCAAACCGTAGAAATGTTTGTTCTATCCCAAGTAGGTTGTCATATCCAATCAAGGGGATGGAGGGAGGGTATATACTTCTGGGAGACCACCTCTGCCCAAAATATTCCTAGAGGTAAGCATATTCTAGCCCAATTTGGTTGCTAGAGAAGTTGCAAAAACATCTAATTTTTTCATGCCCCATCCACCCCTTTTTTTGGGGAGAGAAAGATTATCCCATCTAGCCCAAGAAAATATATGCCATTCTTGTTTTCCATTCCATATGGATCTACAACACAATTGTTGTATTCTACGAAGAAGACCTCTCGGAATCCAAGCAAGTGACATCTAATATACTGAAGTAGCTTCCATAACAAATTTGATGAGGACAAGTCTGCTAGCCATGGAAAGCCATATATGGTGCCAAATATTCAATCACCTTTCGATCTTAGCCACAAGCCAAACCCAATCTGCAATCTTGAATCCTGCAGGCTTTCGCCAAAATCCCAAGTATTTGAGTCCTTCATCAAAGGAGAGAAATGTGTATGGGAAATGTTGTTGAGAAGAGAGGATTTCATTTTGTGTGCATCCCATAGAAGTCAATGAAAATTTGAGGCGATTGAATTCCATACTTGTAGTAAAATAGAATGGCCGAAAGATAGAGGAGAAAGCAATAATATCCCCAATCAATCCATTCAGAAATATGAGGACATTGTCAATGAATAGGAGGTGGGTGAGGATGCAATTATTTGTGATCTTAATACCCATCGGCTTGCCCTGCCTTTTTTCCTCTGTTATATGATGATTCAACTCTTCCATGATAAGAAAGAAGAGGAGAGGTGTTATAGACATATTTGGGCACATCAACCCCAAACTTATATGTCGATGTATTAGGGCTCATCAACCCCTAAAAGAGTTGTTTCATACCCTAAAGAAACTTAGTCATCCGAATACATCATTCCCCAAAAGTTCCATCTCAGAAATCATCCAAAAAGTGCCTAAACTGAACCATACTGACTGCTACGCTATCAAAGTGCAATGCATACTGACTGCTACACTGTCAAAGTGCGATGCATATTGTTTAGGTCTTCTATAGGGTGCGATGGGCGAGGATGGACAAATTTCCGGGACAGTTTGTTAGTTGGTTGCTTATGGAATCTTCTAGAAACTTCTCTTGTGCCACTTGCCTCTCTGAATTCACCCAAGGATGACCAAGGGAATTAGGAAACCATCTCCAATTCCCCTCCCTTGTGGAACCAATTGCAACAAGTGGAATGACACTAATCAATCCCCATGGATGACTCACACCCTTGCAAACATCTATAAAAGGATCTCCCATCCAAGAGATCAGAAGGTTGAATTGCTGTGAATTGCAAGTAAGTGCTGCTATTTTTAGTATTGAGGAGAGAGCATTGCATTCTTGTTGGTGCGTTCTTGCTAATTCATGAGGTGAAGAAGGATTGATGCTGGAAGGATGGCGCTGGATTAGACAACTGGGTTGTAATTCTCCTTATTATTAATAAAGTTCTTCAGGATTTTTCCCAATTGATTGTGTAATTGTGAATGCTTTCATTTGCTCATTATATATCTGATTCTGTAATGTTTATGCTGTAATAGATCACGATGCTTTGATAGTGCTTTGTTGTTGTACTTGTGCAGGTACTCTCGAAGCATGTTAAGTACGGGGAGGATTTAATGGATCTGCCAAAGGAGAGAGAGATCAGGCAAAGGATCAAGTGAAAGTTCCAGGTTGGTTTTCTACTATCTTTCTCTTATCTGTTACACATAGGAAATTGAATTGCTTTAAACTGTTGTTTCTAGGGTAGCTGCCAAACCTAGAGGGTTAGTCATTCAACAAGACACTAATTTTCCCAGAAACAAATTGGCAACTCCGCTGGGGATACCAGATGTTTGTTTGTTGTTTGTTGTTTGTTTTATGTTCAATTTTATAAGCTATAGACAGAGTTTAAAGCCAGCCAAGTAGCTTTTGAACTGCTCTTGCTCTGCAATTGCAGTCAATCTCTAGTTTAGTTTATGAGTTAAACATTTGACTTGCAAACACATCTAGATGCCCTTTTGGTAGCTCAGTAACCTCTTAGGACATTCCATCATACTTTTCTTATCATTGTTCATCAAAACCAAGCTTGATTAATTGAAAACTGCTCCAAATTTGAGCCTAAACCATTTTCAGTAGTGCTCCCTAAACCATCGCACTGTCTTCCACTGTGACTCAGCATGCATCTCACCTCGCAAGTGTGAAAAGTGTGATGCATCTAATTATGAGGAAAGGCTAGGTGCGATGATTGACTGAACTCATTTTCCCATCTAGGATTTGAGGGTTTTTGACTAGTTTTCAGTTTTGATTGGTTGTTTTGCTGAATATGAACAATGTCTCTTCACTGAAGCTTACTTGCATCATTTAGATCAGCCTCAATTTACATTAGGCTTAGTGAATGTTTTTGTGTATTTGTTCCTCATTTACAATCCTTTGTCGAAAATTGTTTTAGTCGATTTGTCGCTTTGATATAAAAAGTGTCGTAAATCGTCGTTTTTGTTGAAAAGAGAAGTGTCATAAATTATTCCTTCCCTTGATAGTCGATTAAAATTTTCCTGATACATTTGATTTGATTTGTTTACACTCAAAGTGTTGAAAGCATATTTCTTCAAACTTGAAAGTGTCGTTTTGAGTCTTCCTTTCTCTTTTTGAAGAAAAAATCGTCGAAAATGTCATTTTGAGTGCAATATTTTAGATCTTTGCTGCATTTAGTTTTCCTTTTTGCATCATTCAAATTAAGGAAAGTGAAAACAAATACATGCATTTGCATTTAGCATTTTTGGTTTGTGTGCAAAAATATGATTTAGGGAAATTGCATTAATGAGTGCTCTTTGTTGTTTGCTTTAAAAGCACTTTTATGCTCTATCCTTTATAGTTAGGATTTTCATTGGTTAAATAAACAAAAGATTATTTCTCATTGTAGGTTGCATATTTAGGAATTTTAGATCATACATCACGCAGTGAACCATTGAAAGGAAAAATCTAAGAAAGATCAACCTTAAAATGAACTTCAATGAACTTAACAATGCTTTGGAATCTAACACAATACATTTGGAGGTCTAGGCTAAAGATGTGTTTCGACGTCGTTAAAACTAGTGGCTATCATTTTCATTGAAGGTTAGGTGATTCCTCCTCTTTATTATGACAAGTGCTAGCACGGACTTGTGCTCCCCGTACCATCGCGTATATATTGGGAGACACAATAGGCTTAAATCCTTTATCCATAGGAAACTGAGACTGTCGCCTTATTGATCGCAATGCACTGAACACAACATTCAGGAAGATTGATTGCCATACATAAGTCCTTGGTAATTTCTCTTTAATTTATCACCAAGGTGTATATTACAATTTTGCAATTGGTCTGGTAAACCTTTTTGTCTAGATTCTCCAGAGTAGTCACTTTCGTTCCTTTTCGAATCTCTAAAAGAAAAGGTCCATATGAGCACTTGTCCTTTTAGGCTCATTAAAAATCGAAGGAGACTAGAGTCATCTTTAACTTTTTCTCGACTCTTTAAAACTGAAAAAGAAAATTTGTGTCCAAGTGTCGTTAAAATAAATTGACCACGAAATAACATCACTTTCCCTTGGTTGATTTTGAGTTGATCAAGTAATCCACAATCGTGGAAGAAAGTCAATCACAACTCCGTCGTTCGTGGAGATTAGCGAGTCAACCGTCTTTGCCTCGTGAAGCAAAACCAATTCGGACAAAGCGGTCTCGTTTAACTGAGTCTAGTTCATCTGGGTTATTTGGAACATTCGTTTGAACATCTTCAGAGACTCCAGTTACTCCAATTATTTCTGGTACATCCACCTTTAAAGAGGAAGTTTCGTAGTTACCAGAGGACATTAGAACTGATCCTAGTGTAATGGTAAACACTTATGAACCTGAAACAACTCCATCTAGAGTTGGTCTGGAACCTACTCCAGTTCAAATTGAGGTTACATCTGAGCTAGGAGTTGTTCAAGAACCTCTCATTGAGGCTGAAGTTCATTTACCTGAACATCGGGACTTTGAATTTCAGTATCCAGAAGTTGTCACTGCCGAAACTATACCTTCTTCGGCTCCAGAAATCTTTTACGAACTTGACGGTCAACCTCTTCCACTTGGTTTGATTTCTATAAAGGAAATAGTAGAGGATCCCCCATCTGACACCCTATTTCATTTTGGAACTAGGATTCATTTATATCCTACTACTCCTGAGTTTGCTCCCTTTAATCTTGCTTCATCGCAAGTTCCTGTCGAATTGTTAAGAGAACTTTTGGACAAGTTAACCATGTCTAAACAACCATCAACATCTAGGAATGTATCATTTGATGCAGCTACGACAGAATCTTTTGCTGCTGCTTCTTCAGTGTTTTCTGGTACACCTGAGTCACACCTATACGGTGCACCATCCGTTCTGGTTGGTTACCAATCACTAGCTGGAACTCACTCAGGGGTTGCTTCAGCGCCATGGTCTCCCATTTATTCATCCATATTTCAATCTGGTTTTTCTCACATGGAAACTCAACAATTTGATCTTGCATACCAGTATCAATTTGGGCAAACTAGTTATTAAAGATTGATGTATCCTTTAAACACTGGAATGCCACCATATGGAGAATAGTATGCTTACTCATCGTTTCCTCCTTTTTCTAGGGGACAACCATATGAGAGTTTCCAACAATATTTAGGTCAAACTGAAATTACATCTAGTGGTTGGATACCCATACTGCCAGATCAACCAAGAGTTGTATATCCAATGCACCGATCCAACCTGTGTCAAATGTTCCCACTACACCTGCCATTATGACTGTACCGTAGTCACAAGTGCAATCTGTTGTGTCTCAACCTCAACCTGTTCCTTCTACCTCGCAACCTCAAGTTTCGAGGTAGAAGGCTCAAGTTTCTTAGGTTGTGGTACAACAACCGCTTGTTTCTGGGGCTCAATCACAACCTCAGGTTAGTGTTCCTCTATCCGGAACAACTCAAGTACACACAGGTTCGGGTAATCCTCAACTTGGTCAATCTTCCGATACTGGGCAACAACAAATGGCCCAACAACCGTGGTTGTCACAATATCAACAACCTCAATTCCAGCAGTCCCAACCAAAGTTTGGACTTGGTTCCCAAGCTCAAACTAGTATGGGACAATATCATACATATCAAGGATCTGGGCAACAAGGCTTTGCTAGTTACAGACAACCATATTTCCAAACTGGTTATCAACAACCACCTTATACTGGTTATATCCAATGACCTTGTCAAGGTTATCAGCAACAGATGCCTTATGCTGGTATGCAAAGACCTATTGCTCAGGCGATTCCATCTTATCCTGGGTATGCTCCACCCTACCTAAATCAAGAGTTGCCGTTTGTCGCAACTCTAGAATTACCAGATTTGAACCGACTAACAAATGATCCAATTGCTTATGCCCCTTGGTGGCCGGTGATTCCGCATAAACTCCCATTTGACATTCCAAAGTTTAATGGAAATCCAGGAGAAGATCCATCGAATCACGTAATGACTTTTCATTTGTGGTGCTCATCTAACACTCTGAATGATGATTTGATTAGACTTCATCTTTTTCAGAGAACGCTAACTGGTCCAACAACAAAATGGTATATTGAATTTCCTAGAGCTTCTTTTGATAACTTCACCATTCTTGCGACTACCTTTTTAACCCACTTTTAGTTACCTATCAGGTATGAAACTAGAATATAACTTCTTACCAACTTTAAACAGACTACTTCCACTCACATATCTGATCACATTCATGAGTGGTGTCATCGTCGTCAAATGTTAAAGACGTATGTTCCTGATCAACTTTTAGCTGAGTGGTTTATAAAGTCCTTGTTGCCATTTATCATTGAGGATGTGGCAAAAGGAGGAGTTGTCACACAAGAGCAAGTCATTGCTTGTGCCCAATATTTGGATCTGATTTATACACAATCAGGCACGCTCTATGAAAAAATTCCTGATGCTCCAAGACCAGTGTTTACCATTCCACTCCCTCCAAAATCGAGTAGGGACTCTCATGCCGGTGATGGCGTGATCGGTTCCTAGAGCATACAAATGACAAGAGGAACATCTAGTCAAGCTCTTGCTATTTCTAGTCAAAATTCAAATTCATCCGAAAATATTCCTGCCTCTGAGATTAATGTCGTGTCATCTGACAAGGGCAAAAATCCAAAGCAACCAGGAGGCAAGAAGAAAGGGAAGAATAATAAGAAGAAACAAGAGAATTCCACTCCTGAAAAATCATCTAAAACCCTTACTGGGACAAAGAAACCTCGTTATCCGTGTTTGATATGCAATGACGAGAATTTTACGAGAGATTGTCCACATCGATCTAAAGTTTTGAAACTGTTAAAGGCTTTGAATACCTCAACGGTGCTGACAGATCTGTTTCTAAACCCAGAAACACATTTGGTTGCCACTGATAATGCTTCCACATCCCAAGTGCTAATGTTATCCATTGCAAATAAGCAAAATGATGTTTTGGTATCAACAAGGAATAAAGACTATGGGAATCCATCGTCGTCAAACAACCAGGCTACTGATCAACCTAGTACTTCGACCACGACATGACCAGAAATTATTCCGCACATTATTCCTTAATTAACAATTAAGCCACCGAAGGGAGTTGTACATAAATTGACATTTAATCCTCGTGCTTGAGCAGCCCAAAATTATAATATAGTGGAGGATCTAGCTCAATTTCCTTCTGCTATGTCAACACTAGAGGTATTAAAAAATTGTCCCTCCCAAAAGCAGGCTTTGTTATCAGCAATAGGTGGGATTGATCCTACGGATTCCAATCTTGTGGTCTTTAATCATACGGGATATACACCACAGTTACCAGCACAACTAGCTTTCCTTATACAGGTAAAATCCCTCAAAAAAGATGTTCATCAAACAATCATTGATGAGGGGGCATCTACTTGTATCATGTCAATGAGTTGCTGGAAAACTTTTGGTTCACCACCCTTGTCACGATCACCAACAACACGAAAATCTTTCAATGGAAGAACGTACACTCCATATGGGATTTTAAGTAGTTTGCAAGTAGAACTAGGGGGGCAAAACAATAGATATTGAAGTCGAGGTTGTTGATGGACTCCTTGATTACAATATTTTACTGGGAAGGCCTTGGGTTTATGCTATGGCTGCAGTTGTGTCCACATACTTTCGAATGATTGCATTTCCCTTCAAAGGTGGAATCACAGTCATCGACCAACTAGCCTTTTTTCTAATAGTTTACAAGCTACAGGAAGCATTCCATTAATACATGGACATTCACAATCACTTCAAAATGTTGGATTAGATCTCCTAAAAGATCCTTCCTTAATGGGTACTTTTCCTCTCCCATCTCCATCTGGTTTCGTGGAAGTGGCCACAGTGGAAACCTGCAACATGATCTCCTCTACATCATCCGAGTTTAAGAAGAGTTACGACTATTTTGAAAGTGATGATGATCGCGAGGTGTTGCTACCAAGCCCCATCAAATCTTTGTAGTAGTCAATCTATTGGGCTTGTGCGGCAAACCAAAATCTGCACTCAACAAGTGTTTGGGTAGATGGGTCTTTAGAATATGGGACCTCTTCCGATCCTTGGTCTCGTATACATTCTACAGACAAAGGAATCATCCAATCAATGATGATAGGAGAGATGTCGTGGGAAGATTATCATCATTGTTCCCACCTTTGAGATGACAATGAAGATTATTCAAAAGAACTCAATCACCCTTCAATTGTTGATTTTTTATTCAATTCTATAAATACAGTCGATTCTGAGCAAAATTTTTCTAACATTGAAGAAACTATTTCCATAAATATTTCAGCTAAACCCAATGTTGTAGAAAATATTCACGTCGACAAATCTTGTTCTCCATTAGAATTAGAAAATTACTGTGCTCTTTTTCGTGAATTCAGAGATGTCTTTGCATGGTATTATGAGGATATGCTAGGGATTGACTCAAGCATTGTTGAGCATGAAATCAAGCTGTATCCTAATGTCAAACCAGTACGTCAATGGCTTCGACCTGTTCATCCAAAGAAATTCATTGCCATTAAAGCAGAGGTTGAATTTTTTTTGTGTGCTGGCTTCATTTACCTTGTGCTTCGCACTGATTGGGTATCGAATATTGTTCCTGTAATGAAAAAACAAGGAACGATAAGAGTGTGTGTCCATTATAGGGATGTAAATTAGACATGTCCAAAGGACAACTATCCTACACCCATTATCGACCATATTATTGATGAATGTGCTAGATGCGAAATCTTTTCATTCATGGATGGATTTTCTGGATACAATCAAATGAATATCCGCCCATAGGACCAATCAAAAACTGCATTTATATGTCCGTGGGGCACATTTGCATGTCGTAAATTACCTTTCGGTTTGAAGAACGTAGGGGTGACATTTCAGAGGGCAATGAATTACGCCTTCAATGACATCAAAAACATAGTTCAGCCATATCTTGATGATCTACCTGCTCATTCGCGAAAACGGACTCATCATCCACAACATTTGAGAGCCATATTTTTGCGTTGCTGACACTACAAGATAAGACTCAATCCGCACAAATGTGTTTTTGTGTTGGTTCTAGTTGATTGCTTGGTTTTTGTAGTTTCTAAAGACATAATTTGACTGGATCCATTAAAGGTTTAGGCAATTCTTGACATGCTTCCACCTTTTAATTTGCTACAGATTCAGAGACTTCAAGGGAAGGCAAACTTTCCTAGGAGGTTCATTCCAAATTATGCTGAGCTTGCTAAAGGTTATACACATCTTTTGAAGAAAGGGGTACCCTTCCATTGGGATCAGGTTGCGCAAGCTTCCTTTGATGCCCTCGAAGATTCCCTGATAAAGGCATCATTAATGTATGCCCCTCACTATCAGAAAGAATATTACCTATATCTCGCCACTGCAGATACAACCATCGGTATTGTTTTGGTGCAAGAAGATGACATAATTGAACATCCTATATATTATTTGAGTCGCAATCTCAATGATATAGAAATCAAGTATTCCTATGTTGAAAAGTTGGCTTTAGCAGCCGTCCAAGCAGTACAGAGATTTCGCCATTATATTTTCCTTCACAAAACTACCATTGTGTCAGATTGCAACCCTATGACATACATCCTATCACGTCAATTGCTGAGGGGCAAATATTCGAAATGGATAGTCATCTTGCAAGAGTTGATATGGAATTCATCAAATCCAGATCAAAGAAATCTCTTGTATTTGCATAGTTACTTTGCGACCATCCCTCGTCCTCCAACGATTTAACATCAAAAGCATCAATCATGGATGAGTCTTTGTTTCTTATATCATTAAGTTATCTATGGTATGGAGATATACTAGTCTATCTCCAGACCCAAGCTTTTAGGCCTAACACCTCTCGCTCTGAACAACGACGTATTCGATACCAAGCCAAAGATTATCTGATCAGTGGTGATACACTTTATCATCGTGGTGTCGATATGATTTTACGAAGGTGCCTTACACATGAGGAGTCCGAAAAAGCTTTGCATGAATGCCAATCAAGTGCTTGTGGGGGGCATTTATCTGGTTACGCAACTGCACAAAAAATCTTATGAGCTAGTTACTTCTGGCCAACCATTTTCAAAGATTGCATACTTGCAATCAGAAAGTGCCATGCATGTCAGATTTTCGATTGTAAAACCAGATTACCACCTACACCACTGCATCCAGTAGTTGCTTTTGGCCCATTCGCGAAATAGGGCATTGATTTCATGACATGTAACCCACCTCGGCCGGGGGGCATGGGTATATTATAGTTGCTGTCGACTACTTTACTAAACGGGCTGAGGCGATGCCTACATTGAGAAACAACGGTGAAACGATTGCTCTTTTTTTCCAATCATGTAGTTTCTAGATTCGGTGTGCCACAGGCTATAGTCACAGATCATGGGTCGCATTTTCGCAATCACATGATGGTCGAGTTAACAACCAAATTAGGACTGTCCCATGATAGTTCTACTCCATATTATTTGTAGGTTAACGAACAAGTTGAGGCAATCAACAAAGTCCTTAAGCAGATGCTGCAAAGAATGATTGGAGTCCATAAACGAAATTGGCATTTAATCCTGTACTCAGCTCTGTGGGCATACCGGACTTCGGTGAGAAATGCGATTAGATTTACACCCTTTCAGTTGGTGTATGGTCTAGAAGCAGTCTTACCAATTCAGTGTGAAATCTCATCCCTCAAACTCGCAATCAAGGCACAATATGACAAAAATTTTAAGCCTCGTGTCTTCTTAGAAGGTGACCTGGTCTTGCTTTACGATCTGGATTCTGACCAACTAGGAGCAGGGAAATTTGAACCATTATGGATGGGCCCTTACATTGTTAAATGTGTGTTGAAAAAAGGGGCCTACGAGTTAGTCGATTATGATGGGATTCCACTGTCGCAGCCCCAGAATGGGTTGTATCTCAAACGTTACTATGCTTGAGTGAGTGTAGTAAAATTCACTGTACATATGCTTTCATTGCATTTTTTGTGTGTTTTCTTTTAGAGTTGTCATCTTGGTTAGGTAATCCTCTTCACATTTGTTGCAGATGCCAAAATTTTTGGAACCATTTGTTGGGTATGCCGACGGAGCTAGTCGTAGTACGCAGAACCTATCTTCTGCAGCTTGGGACATCTTTGCTCCAAGTGGCGAGTTAGTGAGTTTCAGGGGGATATGTATTGATTGATCAACGAACAACATTGTTGAGTATAGCGTGTTGATTGAACTCCTCTATGATGCCATTTCACGTGGCATATGCCGGATCATTGTCAGGCTAGATTCACAACTTGTCATTTTACAACTTACTGGCGTATATTCCATTCGAAACCCAGCTATTCATCTCATTTTTCTAAGAGTCAGGATTTTGGAAAGACATTTTGATTTCATTCAATATCAACACATTTCCAAAAACTTAAACACATTGACTAATTCATTAGAAAATTATGTGTTAAATATACATTTGCAGCATATGTAAAAAAAGCATTTTACATCAACATTTGCATAGGATTTCATCACTTAGCCAAAATAAAATTTAAAATGTCAAAACAGATAGCTGTTTATAAGTTTTCACAAAATGTTTTGTATCCAAGACAAAATTGGTCATCTGACCCAGAAAACCAAAATGAATGCAGAAAAACATCCTAAACTAGTGATGCTAGTGATAATAGGTCACCGCCTGTGCTATCATGTGCAGGAGCCTAGTCCAACGACTCAGTACACCAGTAGTATGGCGTTGTAGCCTCATAGGTAACTCGTCAGTCCAGACATTTGGAATGCTAAGAGTCAATCCCTCTATCTGATCCTGCAGCTGTGCAAGGGTCTCCATTATGTCCAGGTCCCTAAGGACTGCTCTCCCTACAGCTTCACCTGCTGGAGCATCTTCCTCCCGTGGGCGTGCCACTGGTCAAACTGGTTCGATATCTGCACACACATATGAGTTTATTTAGTCTTTGTAACACTAAAAAAATACAAAAACAATAGAAAGCTAAAAGAAAATATGTGGTCAAATCATTTTACCTGTAACACTCCACTGCTCATCGACTGGTAAAGCCAAATCCGAATCGCCTCGGAAATCCATCCCTACATATGGATACTCCGCAAACACCATCTCCTGGCGGTCAAACCACTCAAAGAAGGCAGATGAGAAGGAGACCTGTGACTGGCTAGCATGCCTAGCCATAAGGTCCACCCATCTCTGCATCCGTGGTTTTGTCAGTGCAGGCAATCCCAGTGAAATGTTTTGAGGTTGCATCAGTGGAATTCTTTCAAAAGAAAAAGCAGCCAATATGGATCCATAACCAAAGTTCTTGATTCTGCCAGTATTTATTTTAGACATTTGTTCTTTTATGATAGGAAGTACCGCCTCACACCAATTGAACACCTTCGGTTCCAGGCATTCCAAGGCATACTGCATGTAGGATTTGTTCGCTAAATGTAAAGCCGCACTGCCAACCAATCTAGCAAAGGTAAATAGAATGGTCCTCAAAGGTTGATCAATAACATCCCGGATATTAATCTTGCCATCTCTACTGAGTTTGGATCCATCTCTGCAGAACTGACGAATGTAATCTTTCACCGATTTTCCCCCACAAGAAAACCCTGATAGTGAAAGAGGGGCACCACACCTCAACAAACTTGTCAGAAAATAAATATCCTCGACCGTGAAAGGAATAGATTTACCCCTGATCTGGAATACCTGGTCAATAGGATCCCAAGCATGAAGAAGATACTACAACAAAATTATCTGTTGTCTCATGCTAGATATGCAGAAAAATTTAGTAAACCACAATTCCTTAATGCATCCACTGTGCCTTGGTCATGTAAAGCAACCATATATTCCTCTTGATGTTCTCGTTCTCACCATGTGACGACCATCTTGATTCAACAAATATCTGAAATATAAACATTAGGTGAGTTAGGATCCATTTTTGAGCAAAAAACAGTTCAAGATTTGATGAAAAACACTATACAAAATTTCCCTTTTGTGTCCATTGCACTTTTCCCTTAAGCAAGGTGAGATGCATACTAACTGGCCTATTGGTAGCCCAGTGTGCATCGCACTTTTCGTTATAGGCAAGGTGCGATGATTGGAGAGCGAAATATTCAAACCCCTGAGGCCCAGAAAAGTGAAAAAACTTGCCCAGAATTGAAAAAAAAACGGAATGAAAATGAAGAGCTTAAGGATAGCTCCTACCTGGTCCTAACGACACGAGAAATGGTCCAAAGAATCTCTCGAAATCGACTGGTGAAATTTGAGGGGGAAAACTGCTTCAAAGCTCCAAAATCCAATATTTAAAATGAAATGTTAAAACTACTTTTAAGGTTTACTTTTCCATGTACTTCAAGTAAATGTTAGTTTTAGCTCATTTTTCATCCATAAATATGTATTTTTAATCAGTTTAATGGAGTTTTGAGTAGGTTGAACAACTGTCAATAGAATCTGATGTGCTAAACGGTGAATTGAGCATCTTTGACCACCAAGCAAACTTTTTGTCTTCTTTTTGAGCTTTTATTCAAAAATGAAAAGAAAACTATAGAGTCCTCTTTAAACTCTTTTCAGACTCGTTAAACATTAAAAGATTGTTGAGCACTTGTCTTTTTCGGCTCGTTAAAGTACTTGAAACGTCATCCCTCATGTATTATTTTATCCTTTTTCGGACCTGAGAGATTATTTTACGAAAAAAGAACTTATGGAGTTTTCTTTTCGTCCCTTTTCAAACTCTCTAAACATGAAAAGGACCAAGTTATCCTTGTCGTTAAACTCGTTAAAATAATAGCGACAAACTTGTCCATCTAGACGAGACTGAGTTTCACTGTCGCTAGACTCGTTAAAACATCAAATAGCGACGGGTTTGCCCGAAGGGAAAATTATAGAACAAGCATATGTTATCCTCTTCAAGCTTGACAAAAATAAAGAGGTACTAGTCAGTAATGACTGGGGAAAAAAGGGAAAAATCTTGAAGAGTTTATGGTAGCAAGTCGCTCTTGAACATGACACTTTCACTTCATCTTCATGATTGAGTTGGGTTGGGTCATTCCGTTCACCGGTCATCATACCATTGGTCATTCATACCATCCATATCTTGGGGTTAACGCTACCAATTCATCTCAGTATCGCCGACATGTTCAAGAGAAGTCATCCAGTTGAGAAGTCGTGCATTTAATGTCTCATACATTGCAATACCTCCAACCTTCATTTTTTTCATGACCCCCATTCTTGAACCTTGTGTCGTCAGTTCATTTTCATCTCCAGAAATCAATTGCTTCGTTTCATGTCATAGATGTGGGATACATCAAGGCCCTCCTACGACGAGTTGCTTCTTGTCGACATCAGCTCATTATCCAAGAAGTTGACTTAGAAACACCATTCCAGTGCTTTGAAGCTAGTTTACATCAATGACAAGTTTCTCACTTCCGGCGATAGGTTGACATCAATGGCCTTCGACTGAAAGATTTTGCGTGGTGTTCGACATTGGATCATGTATTCACACCACATGAAGTGTATTGTAGTAACTTGAGGATCATTATCATTATCGGTGATTCCTCTTGCGTCTGTTAACAGCTCACATCATTGGTTGGTAATCAGGCGATGTCTTTCCATGTTCAACTTCAGAAGATCTCTTGACATGGTTTGACTTGTATATTGAGCGAAGATTGAACGAGTTTGAAGAGCCCAGATCTAGTTTCATCCATTCGGGCTTTGATATATTTAGGAATACAAAAACATCAAATGTACAAAGGCTCTACACAGATGGTCATCCTAATCATAGATGATGACTCTATATCTGTAGAATCTCCAGTCTGTATTTGTAGATGACTATCTGATCTATGTACATGAAATGAAAATTTATAAAGCTGAGCATGGGAATGCCTCCCTCAACTAGATAATGAAAAATCATATTATGACGATGTATTGTATTGTAACTTATGCAGGTCACCTTCCAGTTTGTAACTTCGGATCCTCATAATAAAGCATTTCACCCGACATGAATATTTACGACCTCATGCTTTAGGGGGCAACTGTTATAGACATATTTGGGCACATCAACCCCAAACTTATATGTCAATGTATTAGGGCTCATCAACCCCTAAAAGAGTTGTTTCATACCCTAAAGAAACTTAGTTATCTAAATACATCATTCCCCAAAAGTTCCATCTTAGAAATCATCCAAAAAGTGCCTAAACTGAACCATACTAACTACTACACTATCGAAGTGCGATACATATTGACTGCTACTCTGTCAAAGTGTGATGCATACTATTTAGGCCTTCTATAAGGTGCGATGGGCGAGGATGGACAAATTTCTGGGACAGTTTTTTAGTTGGTTGCTCATGGAATCTTCTAGAAACTTATCTTGTGTCACTTGCCTCTCTGAATTCGCCCAAGGATGACCAAGGGAATTAGAAAACCTCCTCCAATTACCCTCTCTTGTGGAACTAATTGCAACAAGTGGAATGACACTAATTAGTCCCCATGGGTGACTCACACCCTTGCAAAAATCTATAAAAGGATCTCCCATCCAAGAGATCAGAAGGCTGAATTGTTGTGAATTGCAAGTAAGTGCTGCTATTTTTAGTATCGAGGAGAGAGCATTGCATTCTTGTTGGTGTATTCTTGCTAATTCATGAGGTGAAGAAGGATTGATGCTAGGAGGATGGTGCTGTATCAGACAACTGGGTTGTAATTTTCCTTATTATTAATAAAGTTCTTCAGGATTTTTCCCAATTGATTGTGTAATTATGAATGCTTTCAATTGTTCATTATATATCTGATTCTGTAATGTTTATGCTGTAATAGATCACGATGCTTTGACAACTCTTTGTTGCTGTACTTGTGCATGTACTCTCCAAACATGTTAAGTACGGGGAGGAGTTACTGGATTTGCCAAAAGAAGAGAGAGATCAGGCAAAGGATCAAGCAAAAGTTCTAGGTTGGTTTTCTACTATCTTTATCTTATCTGTTACACATAGGAAAGATCATTGAATTTCTTTAAATTGTTGTTTTTAGGGTAGCTGCTAGACCTAGAGGGTTAGTCGTTCAACAAGACACTAATTTTCCCATAAACAAGAGGTGAGAGTGGAAATCCTTGTCTCAAGCCTCTCTTAGCATGGAAGAAGGATGATGCAGAGCCATTGATAAGAACACTGTAAGAGACATTAGTAATACAACACATAATCCATTGAATGCAAGGTAAAGGAAAGCCCATATGAGTCAATAGTATCCTCGATAGAGCTAGCCAGTGCAGTAAAATGCCTTAGCCAGATCAATTTGGAGAATCATACCTTTAAGACTCTTTCTTTTGATGGAGTGTAGGATCTCCCGTGCAGTGGAAAATGCTTCATGGATCTGCCTGTGGTCAAGAAAAGAAATTTGTTTCAAAGATATGAACTCGGATAAGATGGGCTTAAGGAGATTTTCGATGATCTTAGCAATAATCTTGTATATGCAGTTGTAGATTGAAATAAGCTGGAAATCATTAAATGTTTGTGGATCATTAGCTTTGGGGATAAGAGCAATACAAGTAGAGTAAAATGCATTGTACATTTGTCCCCCCATCCGACATTCTTCAATGACCTATAGGAGATCGTTTCCCAAAATACTGAAGAATGCAAGATAAAATTCAATCGACCAACCATCTAGTCCAGGGCTTTTTTCCTTCTTGAACCATTTAAGTGTGCCTTCCAGTTCCCCCATAGCAATAGGAAAAACGAGGTCCTCATCCACTTCTTGATTAATAAACCTACGGAATAAACGAGCCACCTTGATGATCTCTGCAAGATTGGCCTCCTGTGTAGCTCTGAATAGCCAACTAAAATGAGATGTACTGAGGGTAGACAATTGGTGGAAGAACTTTTCCTCCTGACTGGCATCATCCACCAGATGCTAGATGGTATTGTTAACTTAGTGACCATTTGCAAAACAATGGTAAAAATTTGTATTATCATCATCCGACTGAAGCCAAATGGCATGACTCCAGAGTCTCCAGGTTTCCTCTATATCCTTCAAAATTCTATTTCAGTCTGCTTCTATTTTGATGAGTCATTCTTTAGCCTCAATGGTGACAAATCCACGACCATCCCTATCCACCAAATTTTCAAGTTCCTCTTCAGTGTCTTTTAAAGTCTGTTCATCCTTATGTCTTTTCTCCCTACCATCAATGGATTTTTTCTTGAGAGAGAGCATCTTTTTGGAAAATACTTCAGAAATTGATTGACTAGGTGTAAGAGGGTAAGTCTTCCAATGCTCATTAACCCTCATCCTTGAGCTAGGTAGTATTGAATTTTTATGGAGCTTTAGGCTTATGCTTAGCACAAGCAAATTCAAGGTAAATGGGTGAGTGATCAAACAAACCACCAGATCCCACCCATTGTGGATATAAATAAAGGTGTTCCAGAAGAGTGTCCTTGACAAGGAACTTGTCCAACCTTCTATCTAGTGAAGCATCACTAGTCCTTCGATTACGCCAGGTAGGTTGCAACTGAGCCATGGGGATATCAGAAAGATGATGATCCTTAGGTAGAGAGCTGATATGTTTAGATAGTGGGTCGAATTGTGCATTGTGGCACCAAGATTCCGCATGGCCAATAGAGAATTTGAGGTCACCCCCAATAATGAGATTATCAGCTTGCATATATGAGTGATTTAGGAGCTTGTTCCAGAAATGAGCCTGGTTGATGCAAGGACCATATATATTGATAAGTCTCAAATCCTTCCCAAATTCAGAGGAAAAAATATCAGCACCAATGATACCCTCCCCACCCCAAATATTTAGCAATTTAACAACCCGAGGATTAAATCCCAAAGCCAGGCCACCAGATCGCTCACGAACATCCAACACATTAAAATTCCATCCTAGGATAAGGGCCTCAAGGGTGGGGATGATCAATGTACAAGAAGCAAGTGTTTCTTGAAGAAAAATGATGTCCACCATCTCTGTTTCAGTCAAACGAGGAAAGGCTAATTTCTTTCTGGGACTAGCCACCCCACGAAAATTGGAGCATAACCACTTCATGGGGATCCAGGGGGGAGGATAGGTTAGTTATCTAAGGACCTTGTCAATAGGAGGTTTTAATCCATGAGCCACATCCAATCCTGCCTAGAATATAGCCTTGGACATATTTGAGTGACGACCCCGAGGGGTTTTAGAGGCAAAGGGGGAGGGACTATTCTGATGCCACAACGATTATCTGAAGAAGTCCGAGAAAGGGAATGTAGGTTATAGTGATGACTCCGGCTAGAATCAATGGAAGGCTTGGAAAATGAGATAGTTCTGGGAACATCAGGTATGGAAAGGGGGTGGGGGAAAAAATAGGCAGGGAGGGAGCTGGTGAGCACGAAATAAAAGGGGGACAAAATGCAGGTGCATAAGTGCAATGTGAAATGGATACACTATGAATTAAAGAAGATAAAATGGCATAATTAAGAGTGGGTGCAATGGAAGAAATACTCGCATTAGAGGCAGCCGCACAAGATATGGTAATACGTGGGTATGGGGGGTGAATAGTCTCCATGCGAGCACCACAGTTCGCCTATGCATACATCGATGGACGGTCCTTGACCTATGCAATACGCTTGCCACTCATGTCAGCCATATTTTCTTCAGCAACATGTTCCAATCGAAACATCGAATCAGAGCTGGATGTAAGAAGAGGACAATCTTTGTATAAGTGCCCAATTTTGTGGCATCGCCAATATCAATAGGGTACTCCTTCATAATCTAGAATTTGAACACGATTTGTATTTCTCCAGTGAATCTGTAGGTTATCCTCTATACCCTCTCTTATGTCCAAATGCACCAATATGTGTGCCATAGCCATGTTCCTAGTGACAAAGTAGGATTTGTCATAGTCCAAGTAGGTACCCAAGGCATTCCCAATTATCTTGAAGACATCTTCCGACCAGAAGTGAAGTGGAAATCTTGGTAGTCGAATCCAAATAGGACCAACACCCAAATGTTCATGATACGGACCAAAGAGTGGACTCCATCACTAGAGCAGAATCGGAGCAAGCTCAATATGTCAATACTTTGATAAAATCTAGGGGATGAACTCTGGGCACTGAAAGCGTAGACCAAACGAACCATGAGATAGAGTTACCATAGATGGTAATTCATTAAGTTCTTAACCCAAAATTTCTAGAATCCACTAACGCAGACGAGTATTCTCTGCCATGGACCCGCCCAACCAGTACCCGATCAGAGGTATCGAGCACATCACCCTATGGAGATCATCGTTAAAGCTGAGAGAGATATTCTTAGTCCCAACCTTGACTCCTTTGTAGTTCTTTGCAAGCCTGCCTGCCTGACTTGCTAATGGAGGGAATAAAATATGGTGAGGGAGAAGGATGAATACCATTACCCACCCGAGGACCCCTGACTGGATTCAGGAGAGGGGGAGAGGTACCTACAAAAAATCCCAAGGTGGGAGGGTCTAAAATTAGGGGATGTGGGATGGAAGATGAGGGATAAGTGGAAAGGACGATATGAGGGTCCTGTTCCTTGGAGAGGGGAGGAAATAGGTTCCGAAAGGAGGGGAAAATAGAGGGCTCTTGTGAGAATGAAGCAGAGGAGGGGTCTAAACAGGTCACTAGAAACTGGAGCGAAGCCGGGGAGGTCGGGGAAAAATCAGGTATGGGAGCGAAAAATGCATCGTTAGGTAGGCCAGATGTCGACAATGAGGAAGAGGAAAAACCAGTCGGTGGGTGAAATAGTTGAACTGGAAGAGAAAAGGAAGGGTATTTTGGAATCGTATAAACCCTCAGATCACCAGATAACAATGGGGGAATCTGCAGTGAGATGTTGGTAGAGGTGAACAAAAGTTGTGGGGGGGAGACTATCCAAATGGGCACCGAAGCATATGGGTTCTCAGAATAATCAACCATGTCTTCCTCCATTCCAGCCGATAGCCCGTGTAATATCCCGTTTTAGGGATATCCGTCAAACCCCAGCAACTACAACCAAATAACATACAAG
>APFE030891315.1:74317-100013 GCA_000404065.3 Pinus taeda
TATAGTTGACATCAAACATGAATCCACGCTATGGACATAACCATCTAGATAAAGGACTATAAAAAGTATATGTGGTATGGGTGCAACCATCTGAATGAGAAGGATCATATGTAAATATAAGATCCAAGGCATTAACACATCCATCCAAGATAAAATGATCACCATAAATGTGAAGTCCCACGGTATGGTCACAACCATTCGTATAGCAGAAACATGTGTACAATCATGAATAACACATAACTCCACGCAGCCTCAGTCATATTAGACAAGACTCGGGGTCTTGTGCTCCATCCCAACCCGATAAAATTACAAATTCTAAGATGCGAATGAATGTGCTGAAGTCGAACATGCTAGAAAACCACCTGATTACCTGCCAATGATGTGGACCGTTAACATGCACGAGAGAAACCACCAATAATGACAATGGCTCTCAAGGTATGATAGTACATGTTAGCCCTGTTAGCCCTGAGGTGCTGATCCAAACAGATCCAAAACACTCTCTAAGTCTTCGAAATCTTCTTAAAATCATTCAAAAGATCAAAACTGTCGCATAAGGGGAACCTTCAAACAGGCGGAAAAACACTATCGGGAGGCGAAAAACAGAAGAAAACAGTGAAAAACAGAGCACCAGAGGCTTGAAGAATGAATGCACAACAGCCATCAGATCTGGCCGATCAACGGTCCAGATCTGATTGGAAAATCGCATTCGGCACAAGTAGACGGAGGATATCAGCGCATATCATATAAGAGTTGCAATGGCGATCGGCGGAGTCAACGAGGATTGTCGATCAAGAGCGCAGATCGACGACCCATGTTGTCGCAATCGTCCAACACAACAGAGCACTCACCAAATGGACCAGGGTTATCGCGATATGCGATTGTGATCGATCGCATCGGAGCTTCACAGAGGAGCGGGATACACACACACACACACACACATATATTTATTTCCGATGCAATTAATTGGACCCAATGGGAATATAAACACTATTGTAAAGGATTTGAGATCCGCCAAATAGCAATTTTATTTTTATTTTTATTTTTATTTTTTTTCGTTATTTAACGAAATACAAAGGGAAACGTTGGAACAAGGCCGAAGCGACTTGCGACAATGAATGAGGATGGACCCGATAGGAGAATAGACTAGATTTAAGGACTTTTGAAGTCCGGATGAACAATGATTTTGGTGAATTTTCACAGTTTGAAAGCATTTCTCTGTGTTAACAGGAAGCAGTTGGTTCAGGGGTTCCAAAGGCTCGAGGCACTCTTATGTTGTAGAATAGGTGGCCACCTCCCCTTTATGCGTTATGCAATGATTGTGTAATGCTAGAAGAGGGATTCGAGCGGACAGAGGTGGGGAGATAGAAAGTCGAAAAAGGGAAAAAGCCATAGCATGATGTAGCCGAACCAACATAAGTGATCATGGAGCATCGTTGGCACGAGAAAGCTACCTGACAGTGCAGAAAAATTACCAGAATTTGGTTACTATGCTGTTAGAAAAGGAGACCTCTGAGCTCATGTGTGTCTAGTCATGGCATCAAGTAGTTAAACAAACAGAGGGGATAGATTAAGACCTCTCGAGCCTCAAAGGGTTCAAGAGCATTGTAAAAGGCATATAAATGGTTGAAAGTTGAGAGTATCAAAGGTTCAACTTTTGGAGATTGTAGATACTCTGTTCCTTCAACGTCTCATCTTCATTCCAATAATACAAGCTTCTTTTGTTGTTACATGTTCAATTCCCATTTTCTCCTCTATTCTAAGCTTGCACTTGAACAAGTTATTCACGTTTTCTTTTGTATCTAATGTCAGATAACTGTCATCTTATCTCTGCATTGATAAATTAGATTTGCAAGCTTCATTTACTTTCTGTAGCTAGCCACTCATATGTGTTTATGTATGTATTTGCTGGTATAGACAGGATTCTCCATCTATTCATTGAATCTATAAACTATTGAGCATTAGTGGTCCAAAGCCTTGTCAAGTTGAGGGTGTTCATGCATGTCTTGAGTGAAAACAGAGTTGAAACAATCATCTGACTTGATCCAAACCATCATCCATTCCAATAGTTCTGAGAACGACATTGAAGATTTATATGTTACCAGGCATCTCCAAACTACAACCTAGGAGAGTTTCCTGGAGAATCTGTGAATGTGAAAATGAATCTGAAGTTGAACATTCATGGAATCATTTGATCAAAGTCCAATGATGAAAACCCATCATTAGATGCGAAGAACTTTCCATGAAAGCATGCAAGCTTTGAGATACTGAAAGGGAGTCTCTAAGTCATCTTCCTGGATAATGAGATGAAGTTGACAGGAAGTGACCCGTCGAAGGAGGGCCATTATGAGTCCCCCATCATTGACACAAAATGAGGAATAAAGTAGAAAGAATAAGATCCAAGACTGTAGCAAAGGGTTAGACAATGTATAGGTAATTAGATTGCAGATAGGACTTCTCTTGAACGTTGGCGACGCAACTTTGGAGTGTGGAAACATTTGAATCAACATAGGACTAAAGGTTAAGATGACGGAGTGGAATAGTCAGATGAGAGGAAAAGATGGATCACCCAAACCTAGGAGGACAAGTGACTGAGTGAGGATATCCCAAACTCGACATGAGAAGCAGAAGAGTGTCATGTTCAAAAGCGACATGTTGCCTATACAAAGGATGTTCCATTTTCATTTTTCCCCACTATTTCTAGTGATTACCCCAATTATTTTTAATCACAAG
The DNA here is from genome assembly GCA_000404065.3 of Pinus taeda. NCBI lineage: Eukaryota > Viridiplantae > Streptophyta > Pinopsida > Pinales > Pinaceae > Pinus > Pinus taeda. The sequence continues at coordinate 77,048 of APFE030891315.1, forward strand.
CTTGAAGGGGATAACATATGTTTGTCATATAAGTTCATTTGTCAAATGAATCCATCCTAGTAAGTTTTACAAGCCCTAGGAAGGAGAAACTCAGTCTCACAGTCTCATCATGGTGACGAGTCTTTCGTTGTAAATTTTTTAACAAGTCCAATGAAAGAATAACTCGGTATCTTTTTCATATTTAGAGAGTTTGAAAAAGAGACAAAAAAGAAAAATCCATCATGTCCCTTTTTGTAATTTGTCCCTCGAACCCGAAAAGGTAGAAAACAATATTCGAGAGAACTTCTTGACCATATCAACCAAGGTGTACCTTTTTCGTAAATAGTCAATATCAGCTCGAAAAAGGGGTAAACGTATACTGAGACGAAGTCAATTCATTTAATTTAACGAGTTCGAAAAGATAAGTACTTGACCATCTTTTCATATTTTTGAAAGGTTCTTCAGCGTAAATCACATAGGAATTCACAAATGAATTCCTATGTGATTTACGCTGAAGAACCTTTCAAAAATTTGATATGGATCACAGAAGCCTCAATTCTACATCTTTTCATATTTTTGGAGTCTGAAAAGAGCTAAAAGGGGACTTCACTTGGAGGAATGAGTGGTATAAAAGGTTAGAATCTAGTTCCGATAATGATGGAACTACTCAAAACATGGGTCAAGAGGCTAGCTAAAAATACCACCCATTGAAAATGTTCCCGAGGCAAGGTAAAACCACCAAGTGAAAGTGTATGATCGGCCAAAGAGATGGTGATGATGGAATGAAAAAAACAAGGCTCATCTAACAAAACAGACTGATAAAAACAGAAATCACGAGATGTAAAGTGGGAACAATTTCATTTCTACACAAATTTGAAACATGTGAAATTATGCTTGACTATACTTGAGGATGGTTTCATTTTTTCACAAGCTTGAAACATGAGAAAAAACTCTACTTGGATTTGGTTTCATTTTTACACAAGCTTGAAACGGAGATAAACTATGCTTGAGATGAGTTTGCATGCCCCCAACATAATGACTGAATACGAGGTACATGCCCCCCAAGCTTCATCTTATTCACCTAAGTATACCATTGGTTACTAACAGGTGGATGGAATGAAGGTTCACTTACGAGATCAAGTGAAATACTCGACTGGGATTTTACAAGATCCAATCAAAGACTCGAATTGGAAGGGGATTTGTTTCATTTTTTAATGAGCTTGACACAGGAAAAGAAACATGCTCATGAAGACCTATTTCATTTTTTTAACGAGGTTGACATAGTAAAAGAACTATCCCCATGGGGACCTATTTCATTTTTTAACGAGGTTGACATAGGAAAAGAACTATCCTCATACCCCTTGTTTCATTTTTTAATGAGCTTGACACAAGACAAGGAACTCTGCTTCAAACCTTTTATCACAACCCAAAAGAGGCCATGGCTTCCAAGCGGTTCTCATCAGATGGGAGAACAACACTCTGGAAGGGATACATGTCCTGGGATCTAATGGAAAAATTAGGCTCTAATGATCCCAGTACATGGCGTACTACATTAGCTACTAGATCATCAGTAGATGTACGCATGGAACAAGTAGCCATGTAATTAACCTATGGTGGGGGTGATATTGCTTGCACATAAGAACCATTTAGGGATGATGGTTGAGTGGGATTTGATTCAAGACCATTGAATGTAAGCTGTTCAATGATCACAATGCTTCCTTCATGTGGGAAACACATCACTCGAATGAGGGAGGAGACGAGAGCTCCCATGACATAGACATAGTCACGACCAAGGAGTAGATTAAAATCTAAAGGGCCTTGGACAACCATCACGTCTATATAGACAATATTTCCTCCAAAAGTAATAGGTAAATTAGGAAGGATCCCTAATGGTTGATTGGTTCCTTTGTTAAAATTTAACAGATTCTGGGTGACAGGGACAACCTGAGGAGAACCTAAAGCTTTCCAAGCAGTTGAGGACAAGATGCTAACAGATGCGCCCTCATCTATGACTGTGCTACGTACGACCATATGGTAATCTTATACTGTAATCTGGAAAGGCACATAAGACGGAAGACAATATCCTGCTAGTTGACTCCAATCAAAATAAGTGACTAAACTACTAGGAGGGGGTGTCATAGGAATGTAAGAGCTACCCTTTTGCTCTATGGGAATAGGATAACTTCTCTCATGCACCTTGGGAATGGGAGGATATCCCTCTAGTTCATTCAAAACTAATGAAACTGGAAGAACCTGAGTGGTGTGAAGTTCACTCTCTACCTGAAAGGTACGATTAAATGAACGTAGAGTCAAGTCTACCAGTTTCTCAACCAATGGTTAGTCGAGAACAGACTCACTTTTAGAGAGAGCGGGGTTGATCAAAGATGATTTTTGATCAATCACTAGATCAACTAGTGAAGGATTAGGGGAAAACTTTGATACCCAGTTGGAAGACGAGGTTGAGAAGCTGTAAGGTTTTCCAACACTTTGGAAGCTTTATCCATAAGAGGACAAAGGTGAATGGGATGATTACCTTCACACAACTTACATGGAAATTTCACTTTTCCTTTTTTCCCATGGGAGTTATTGTTACTAGTTGAGGGTTTGTCACTAGCATGATTGCTAGAGGCCGATGAAAAAGGTCAATGTGAACATGTGGAACACACTTCTAAGACCTTGGGAATACCATGACAACTTCGAAGAAGATGGTTGCCCCTACATAACATGCAAGGGAATTTCACTTTCCGAGCCTGGTTGGAAGATTTTTCTTCATCTAACAATAATTGTTTGGTTCCCCCTTGCTTATTTGGTTTCTTCTTCTTCATCCTCTTCTTCTTCTTCTTATCTTCTTGGTTACTAGAATCCAAACTTTCACGAGGCAAAGAGGAAGAACAGGGTGAAGAAATAGGTGAAGAAGGCAAGGGGTCAACTGTAGGATCAACATGAGGTTGATGTTGTTCAAGTGGATTTGAACTTGGTTGAAAAGAAGTTTGGACACTCGGAATCACCGTGGTTGAAAATAACCAAACTAGCAGACAAATGGTCAATCCATGAAAGGCCAATCTTGGTATATAAGGAGCACTAATATTTTTGAAAGAAGGAAAATGAATAATATTCCCGTTAGAGGGGTTTCCTTGACTGGTAGACTTAGGAACTGTTGCCATTGGTATCAACCTAAGATCTACTAAGGAGTATTTCCATAGGAAGGATTCTTTTCGTGGTCAATTAATTGATTTTAGAATTTAGCAAAACAAAATAAAAGAGGGGTAAACTAGGCACGAGGGTTTCCCAAGTATCCGTGAACCACAATATACACCCCAGCCGAAACCAAGGACTTAACGTATGTCGGCCAATCTCCTAGAATGTTGTGTTTAGCGTATCATGTTTACAAGGCAGCTGACTCGGTTACATGTGGCTAAAAGATAACAAGCTAGTGGGGTCTCCCAATATATATTCGATTGTATGGGGAGCACAAATCTGTGTTAGCGTTGTCTAATGCATAACCGTTCGATGAGAGCATCCCTATATACTTATCATACTGAAGTGCCTCCAATATACCCGAAAGTACTAGAGAACCTTCTATATACTTCCATAGTGGGACGAGATTTCACTCCTAGGATACACTGCAGGCAGTTAACAACAACTGCTATGTTTAAAAATGTCGGAACATGTCTCTAGCCTAGACCTTTGGTTTTTTACGTTAAGTTCTAAATGCTCCTTAGGTTAATTGAGGTAAGTTTTAATGTTTATCTTCAATTATGTTTCAGTTTAAAGGCTCAAAACGATGTCACCTGACCACCTATGATGCAAATAATGAGAAAAGGAAATATTCTCGTTTCAATGAAAGTTAGACTAATCAAGGGAAGAAATTTCAATCAATAATGCATCATGCAAAAATGCCTTCCACTCACTTTCAATTTCGTCTTCCAAATGTAATGCCAAAAGTAAAAATGATTATGACTTTTCACTATCCTAAATGCAACTTTTTCGAAAGAAAAACGATTTTGACTTTACTAAGATGCATTTATATGAATTATGATTTTCTTTTCGTTTTGAATGATTTGATGCACCTAATACAATTTTTAGCTCTCAATCACTAAAAAACGTGATCTATTTTCAATGATGAATCTAAAAAAATAACTTTTCAATGCAACTGATCTAATGCATTTTCACGAAAAGTAAATTTCGAACGACAAGCTAAAACAAATGCAAAACGATGTTTCCAATGATTTCCACAGAAAACAACACTCAATCAATTAGCAAAACAAACATCTCAATGACACCAACAAGCAGCGAGTGATGAACAATTGACTAGAAACCCTAGAACTCAATCAGATTTCATTTCAAAACCAATGAGACAATTTTTGCAAATTAATCAAGGCAATCGATAAAAAACTGACGAATCCATGCATACAGGATAGGAAAAGACCTTAGGGGCCAAGACACACTGGATTCTAAGGAAGAAACCTTAAAAATTCTCACATTCAATGATCATCGCTACTTTATATACCTAAACCCGTGATGATTGGGTTATCATCGCTACTTTGAATAGTGAAACCCGCGATGGTCGGGGTCATCAACACTACTTTGTATAGCAAAAGTAGTGATGATTTTCAGTGCGACCAAACAGTGAAGAAATATTTTTCCATCGCAACTGTACAGGTAAAAACTCGCTATGCCATCGCGAATGTTAGAGCTAAACCCGTGATGGGCGAGGAATATGGGAAAAAACAAAAAACATTCCAAGAAATAATCCAGACTTAGCACTCTAAGGCAGTAATAAGTGATGGTATAAACCAAGACTGATGCAAAGAGGCCGAGGGATCGATGGTTGGTCTAACTAGTCATAGGATTTGATTGAAGGAATGGATGGAAAGGGTTATAGACTCCCCAGTGGAGTCACCATTTTGTTGTCTAGGCAATACTCTCTGCGGACAAAGACAATCCCTCTAGCCCAACGAGTAGGAGTAAAAACCTACATGAAAATCTACTGGACACTTTCCTAAGTTACAATTGAAATAAGAGATGAAGAAGATGACCTACCTCATTCTGATGCTATCACGTCTTACTTTGTTAAATACCTTGAATCGTTTGCGTCACGGGCTCGGTCCTGTTGCTCACAACATTTAAACACCTGCATAAGAGATCAAGACACATCAAGGCATGCAAATACAAATAACATAATCAAAAGTAAGTTACTTAATAGATCAAGGAGCGTTAAGATAAATGATACATAAGCATACACATTTATGGAAAATGAATGAGCTGTTGTATATTAATAGAATGAAAGAGGAAGCATACAACCAAGCTGTGATGTCAATAGGCTCTCCTTGAATGAACGTTAAATTCAAAGCTTAAGTTCTCCAAGCCAAATGAGTAGCATGTAGGCACAATCTCAACGTAAGGGTGCAAATAGCCAAAGACCAACCATTTGGGAATGGGAAAAGATGAATATATATGTAGAGAAAGGGAGTTAGGATCTCTGCAAAGGTAGGAGTAGGCTCTCATCTCAAGGAGGTAGCTCATAGGGATAAGACCAAAATGCCAAGTTGAGAGAACTCAACCTCATCCACGTCGAAGAACCTCCAACTCCTCGTTTTGGAAGCTTCTAAATCACAAAGCTTCTCATCCTATTTAGGAAAATTGCCTTTTAGGGATCATCACAGGTATTCAAACAAACAGAACGATGGCATCGTGGGGCTAGTATAGTGCAACTAGCGACCATCGTGGTTTTCGGTATCATAAGAGCGATGATTCTAAAATTAGGGTTTTAGAGCCATTCCCTTCAGGGGAAGCTCAAGGCATTTTCCAATTAGTGTTTTAGGGAGGATCAGAGCTGCATATCTGAATGAGCACACTGCAAAATGGTAATGTTTCAGGCACTTCAGGGTACGTCACATGGAAGTGCGGGAGGTGTGACAAAATACTGTGTAACAAAGTGTTCATGGGATTCTTGCAATAAACTCTGTAGGACACCAACTAATTATTACAAAAGAAGCAAGTTTGAGAAGATTCCAATGTTTATGTTGCCAAACCAATAATGAAAGTGTTGCAGTAATATAAGCTTGTTGACATGCAATTCAAAAAATACCTATACTCTCAACTAGAAAAATAAATACATCAAGTTATAACATCTCATTAAACGAATGTCAATTACAATAAATGAAATAAAAAAATGAGTCCAGATATTTGTTATAAGAAAACAGGAGATAAAAGCACAACTTTCACTTTACTCTTCATGATTTCCGGAATCTGAAATTGTCCTACTTATATTAGAGAAAAAGCTTTGTAGGAAAGTGCAACAATTTGTTTCTTTTCCAGAAATCATAACCATTAAACATGGGTTTTAAAGCAGCTTAAATAGTTTTCTAAAACACAAAAAGGAATAACCGTAGGTATGATATTTCTTGAAGTAAAGCAAAACCAACTTGAATAGAGAAACAAATCACTGAAGTAACAAAATTAAAAAATATTATTCTTGAGTTGGTGAAACTGATGGCGAGGCCTATTTGAAGGATTGCCACTGAGAAGATTATCCCGGTCAGTAGGATACTGTGGTTGAATACTTACTTCACACTTCACAGTCCGAGCTTCTAACACATGTAGCATTTGTATACTCTTCATTGAAGACTTTAGAACTTTGACACTCACTGAAGGGTTTAACTAAGAATTCCCAGACCGCTTCAAAATTGATAGATGTCAAATGCTCGATTCATTTATCAAACTCATTCCTGCTCTCATGTACTTCGAGGATCAATTTGCTAGCTTCAGGAAGTGGATCATTAGTGTATACAATAGGCATCTTAGTATGTTTCAATGACTGCACAGTTGATTGAATGAGTGACTCTTGAAGTCTTTCTGCATCATGCACCATAGGTTTGAGATAGTGAAGTTGAGCTTTCCATGAATGCATCACAACAAATTTACAAATCTTAGTAATAAAGGGTAGGTCGGTGGAATTTTTGTGTGGATCTTGTTGCCATTTCAACAGTTCTTTCAGTTTCTTCCTAGAAATCTGAAATAATTTTTCCATTTCACAAAAATCATTAATCAAAGCATCATCTTATTTTTCCATAATTTGAAATTTGCCCAGATGCGTGCATAACTGTAATTGAACATGTTGAAGAGCTTGGTAATTGCTGAGTGCATCATGTTTGGACTTAAGCAAGTTAATCATAGTCGCTTCTGTGTAAAATTATTTACCTGGGCTCCGTGCACAATAATAATAACATTATGGCAAATGGCATAAAAGTGATGGAAATAGTTTTCTTCCCAAATATGGTTGTGGTTGTGGTAGATATGGGCTTGGGCTCGAACGGTGTCCATTTCCAACCGATAGTTGGAAAAGCAGTAAAGCAACAAATGAAATCCATGATAAGGGTGAATACTTTGACTTCTTGAAATGTTTTGACATGTTAGGTTATGTTATTCGACAATATATCTACCCAATTAAAACTGTAACCCTCTGTAGCCCTTTGGATAATGGTAACCCAGTCACGGGAGAAATGATTGACATTTCTGCAACCAAACAAATGGCATAACATAACATCTAGATAAAAACAGGGAGAAGTAAGTGCAACAATAGGATATTGATGATTATGCCCCTATTTATGCTTTATGGGGCAGTTCTCCATTCTTTTATTAAAGTGGGGAGGGTTCTATCCATTTCTTTACATTCCTTTTGCATGAAAGCAACAATGAAGACTTTATCAAAAGTTAGACTGAGATTAAGCAATTTGTGCATACCTTGAATATAATTTGGTGTGAAAGACTCGACCACAATGCCCCCTTTAAAGTTATAATTTGGTGCCTTGAGATATTGACATAGTTGACAACCCACCGAATTAAGTCTGTATATGGCATAAGTCTCGGTCTTGTGATGACTTTATGCAATCCATACTTTGTTGCATCAACTAATATGTATTCTAGTTCATTGTTTCTTTGGGGGGCATCATCAAGATCTGTTGCACCAGTTTCTTCTTCTAGAGCTTATTCCAATTCTTACTCCATCAATTTGTAAATTGCATCCCAGGTTAACGCTATGATATCTTGAGAAATGACTGTATCTGAGTACAAGCTTGTTTTTGGAGTCTTATCATCAATTTTTTTTCAAAACTGGACTTGCAAGTTTTAGAAGAGGTGTCACTTTGTTTGGTTTGCCCATGGTCGATGGTTACACAGAACGTGCAAAAGAAACCTTTTTCACAGAGTAATACTACTCACAGAGGTAATTCGCTGCATGTAATGGGAAAAAAATCATTGATAGTTTTCAAATTATTTAACTAAGTATTAACAAACGTATGGAAATTAAATGTAAATTAATGTGAAATGACGTAATATTCATAATTGTATATGAATTTCTATAAACAATGTTGGTCACATGAATGTGCCATATAGAATGTGATGAATCGTGTATTTGAAGTGACGTGTAATGACATGGGGTCTTGTCATACCGGGAGGAACTAAGCCAAACAAAACTCATAAAATGTTTCAAAAGAAATCTGAGGGGAGGATCAACCAGGATAGGTGAAATAGTGAGACTCATGAGTTGAGCTTTGCGCCAAATTTCCTCGACTAATACTTCCTCGGAACAAAGCTTTGCTGGAAGAAATTATTCCCTGAAGAAATAGTCAGCGTTCCTTCCTACATTAGGCACGAGATATATAGGTGGGATGGCATCAGCATGAAGAATATTTATAATGTAGGGAACCTTTCTCGGAAGAAACTCTTACGGGGAGAAACGTTACCAGAACAAAATAGCGTGTGTGTCCGTTTATAAGGTCTGGGGAAGTTACATCCGGGTTCCACAATTTGCTATTGTTTGGGATTTGTTCCCCGTAATGCTTTTAATTGGTTAAGTTCTTGCATACAACAGTTGTTAGTGGAAAGGGATTATTATTTAATTAAATAAAACTAGAATAAAATCTCTAGGACTAAAATACTTGTAGGTTTAAATGGTGGATATTGGTTGTAGAGGATCCATGAATGTTATTGAATTTCAGCCCTGCAAGTCATCCGAAGTTTATCAAAGATTGGGGGTTTGAAATTGGTTAGTTTTACCAAACTACTTTTGCAAATGTTGCAATCTCTTGTTAAATTTGGACCCTTTAAGCACTAGTATGATACTATAGGCCCCTATGATATTGTGGTTAGGGTTTTAAGAGATAGATTATTGCTAATAACTGGGCACTCAACTTAAGGAAAGATGTGCACAAAGATATCAAATAATTTGCTTTAAAATGGATGATTTGAAAGTAGAATGATGTCAGAGAATGAGGTAGAGATGCAATTTGCATAAAGGAAATTACTCCTGCCACCCCCCTGAGGACTATTGGGATAAGGTGAAATTCGGGCATCTAATCTAGGGTTTCCATGACTGATTTTCCACCTGATAATTTGGATAAAGCATATGCACTGAGAGCTATAAGGCCAAGCCACAACCTGACTTTGGTGCAAAACTACTCACAACAAAACTCCACCATGGTTCGAATGGGGAGATCCTACCAGATCATGAGCAACACATTCAATGTTGTACCCCACGGTCTTCACAAGGATAGGCTCCCTAGCTATATGCATTGGCCTTCAAGCACAAAATCAATGGTGGCTTGGCTACAATGGTTCCATAGCCTCCCGGATCTATAACAACATTTAGTTATTTGCCTTGAGGTTTGCTAAGGCACCTTATGGTGCTATCCTCCTGAGCTTACGCGCGAGTTACTATTTTTGGCTTCGCAAATACTGTGATGAAGAGCACTGATGAAGGAGTTTCCCTTTTAGGCCAAAGACTAATCAACATTGTCTCCTAAGGCATTGGTTGTTCCTAAAGGCAAGTGGACAGGGCATGCCCTTTAAGGAAACAAGAGGCCATGCACTGCCCAACTAGAAACACAAACTTTAACACTCCCCAAATTGGTAAGAATTCCCTTACTGCAATATGTTTTTGGGTATAAATCCTATGCATAAGCATTGAGTGGATTGCGTTCAAGCCTTACAAGCATCCTCTTTTTAGGGACAGGGAATTCCAGGCATACCTCCACCAATTGGTGGTAGGGATTCTCCACTATAGACTGCGTGATCCCTAAAGGGTGTCCAACTCTCTTGCCATTCTACATAAGGTTCACAACAACCTTGGAAGCAACACTGCAACGCTATTTAAGGGCCTTCAGGGTGATTTGGCTACTAGTAGGGATGTGCACCCATGCCTCATGGATGAAGCACCATCACTTGAACGCCATAGCTACCACCAATTTTTGAGGAAGTAAAGCGCCTCATTACTTGCTTACTGAGATGTCATGCAATATGTGGCTTCTATCCTACTGAAGTTCGACACCTATGAAAATAAAGTAGAATTGCAATATGTAAGAGATACTATGAAGTAAGATAAAGTGAATCACCCTATGATGCTATGATCTGCTCAAAAGTGCACATGAATTCCTTGGAGCAAATTATGTCAATGCTATGAAAACTATAAGAACTTCGGATATCCAGGGCCTCCAACATATGTAGCATAGACTTTGTCAAAATAAGATGTCTTGAATGTATTTATTACTATATAATAATAGAAGTCCTCATGGTACATGTTGTTATAATTTGGTGCAGATTCCTAGACACTATTCCAATGATTTTCAACATTTCGCAATATTTCAATCATGTATATCACAACAAAAAAACAGTCGCCATGTATTTTGCACATCAACAACATTTCATAGCAGAAATGCAATTTACATTCAGTGACATGCAAACAAATCAATCCTATAGTAATTTAGAAATCACAATTACATAAAATGTTTTTCATGGGGTTTTTAAACAAATTGCAACGGGGGCTGTCACAAAATCAATCTTCAAATGTTTCAAAATATGGGAAGTTTCAAATCTTGAAGCATCCCTTAGGTCTTGAACAATCAAACTTGCATAAAGTAGGGAAAATGGAACATGGAGCAAAGTTAAATCTATTCGAAGTTGAATTTCCTTCAAAACAAAGCCAAATACTAAAAGATAGTGCGACATTAGATCTTTCATCAATTGAAAAGAGGCCCTATAAGACCTTATGTATGGCTATGCTAGAAATTAAAGGCTTTGTTTCTTAATGATGCAAGATTTCAATTCATAAACAACCATGACTGATGTCAATTTTATAAATGCTTTTTTTATAGCTTTCAAACATTATTCTAGTTTACCGTTTAATTCAAATAGCTCTTGAAATTAATTCACGTCACATTTCATTTACATTTGTATTGATATTTCAATTGTGTTCGACTTTATAAATGAGATATTTGTAGTGATAATTAGGTCATAAATCAAAGTATTTGACACAGAAAAAGGGGAGAGGTTCACTTGAGTAAATAACATTAAGTCACATCAACATCACCATAACATTAAGAGAATCAAAACTATCAATCAAATTCATTTGATATGGTGTTTAAAAACAAATACGAATGTAACACTTCAATTCACAAATAGCGATGAGTGATGACAATTTTATAAATGCTTTTCTATAGAGCTTTCAAAGGTTATTCTAGTTTAGCTTTTAATTCAAATAACACTTGAAATTAATTTAGTTTACATTTCATTTACATTTATATTAATATTTCAATTCCATTCGATTTCATAAGTTAGATATTTCAATTCCATTCGATTTCATAAGTTAGATATTGGTAGTAATAATTAGCTCATAACATCTACACATGGTGTTTCCAAACAAATATGAGTGGATCATGCATTAAATATTCAAACATAATTGAAATGAATTTCATAACTTAATTAATTTTTTTAAAACTATACAAATGAACATAACATTAAAAAAAACTATCAATCAAAATATATGTATGCAAGAAATTCATCACGACAAGTACAAACTATAGGCTTGCTTTCTTAATCATATAAAAATATTTAATTAAGTTATTGATCACAAAATAAACTATATTAAACTTTGAAACAAACCATTTATGCATTTTTGATGCGATAACATATATTAACATTCTTAGACATGACAATTTGCAAAACATACATGCGAAGGTAAAGATAAATATATTGTTATAGTAATATCATTGAACGCCCAACATAAATAGAGTATTTGATAGGGACTTACCTGGATTTGTGTGTCAATTAGTTTTTTGAGATCTTTCTTTATCTTAGTGTTCAAATGTGTTATAAATGTGGATTGCATTTTACGAAATGTTTGTTCCTTGATATTTTTTTTCTTGTTATCTTTTTTAACAACATTATTAGCATTTCACCATTTTGAAATTTCTGCTCGATTTCATTGTAAGCAGATGAAAATTTTCCAAATAGTTGTAGTTGTCACATAAAGGACCAAAATGTTGTTGTTGTCATTTGCATACAGAGAATAAATTCAAATTCAAAAGATTCATGAATGAATGATGTAAGGAAAGAATGTTATTGTTGCCTTATCTTCCTTAAAACTTCCATATTTAATTTACAATGTATGTTGGAGGCCAACTTTTTGAGTCGTTGTTAGAAGTGCTGCAACTATTCTTAATGGGAATGTTTCCATGCTTTCTCTATTTTATTGTTGCATTGGAAACAGATCTGTAGTATGTACAAACTAGGTCAATGTTTTCTAAAGTGCTTGTACTTTCTATCGACAATACACGATTAGAGTTGCCATGGTCGTAGTTTTCTTTTGGTAAAATCTGGAAATTTATGATTGAAATTCCTTTTCCTAGAAAGATCTTTTCATTGTGTTTTTCAATAAGTTCATTTGGAACAACCAATGTGATGGTAATCAAACCTTGTTGATTGGTCAAATCCGCACACAGTATTTGGCGAGTTTTATGTGCTTTGTCCAAAAATGTGTTGTAGACAACCATGACATTGCCATGGGACAATTTTCGAATTTTGCGGATGTTCAATTCTTCAATTGATATTGGAATGGTTGATGATGCATTTGCACTATGCACAAGCGGTGGGCATGTCAAGCAAAGTGGAGTCAACTAAAATTAAACAATGTTAATGTGTATATGATAGATGTAGCATATGAAAATAAGCTATGGGCATAGATTGACTTGCCTTGTTTCCTCTTTTTCTAATTGTTTTTGTTGTTCTGATGCTGTATTGCATTGATGTTCAAGGTTGCTATGTATTTGTTGCATTGCAAATGATAATGAGCAGAAAACTGCAATTAGAAATAGTGGAAACACGGAAACCAATTCCATATTTGTCCTCTAAATAGATATGTTCAACTGGGAATTGGGTGACATTTGTTTTTATTATGTTATGAACAATATGTCTATGCATATGGAAAGAAGGGAGCAAAGAGAAGTGGAAACAATATTTGTAAGTACTTTCCTTTGCATTTTTCATCTTTGCAGCTTTGATCCATTTTTTTTCTCTCTATAGCAGACACAAAATTGCGTTAAAGAAGTTTTTTTGGACATGGATGCTTTCAAAAGAAGATTAATAAATAGATAAGTTTCAATGGCAACATAAAGGAGAAGAGAAGAAACCATGTTAATTGCAAATATGGAAAAATTACAATATCTATTGTGCTTCATTTGCAGATATATGGTCCATTATGAGACAAATTGTGTCATGATCTAACCAATATGTATCTAGCTTGAAAATCTTGTAGTTGTATGTTATGTTAGACCATACATGGTCAATGAGCAATGTCAATACATAAGGATTTGTATCTAGAAGGAAATGGAAGTTGTGACTGTGCATATAGTATTTTAGTGTCTTTGTTCTATTATTACTTAGATGCATGTTAACATTGAAATCTCCTACAATGGGAACTGGTTTGGAAAAAGATATATTGGAAAATGTTTTTTCAAGAATATCTAGTATGTTGGGCAATGTGGCACAGGGTGTTGTACAAACATTAACAATTACAATCTGCATTCCATGGAGAACAATGTTTTCCATTAGTTACTCTACTTTGTGTTGTTGAAAATGCATATGATTAACAATTCATATGTTGCCTTTCAAACATATGATCAATCCATATTTGTCATGGCTTGATATGCAAGTGAAGGTCTTGAACTTTTGTTGCAATTTCTTGTTTCAAATTTGTCTCCTGTAAGCACAAAATGTTACCATCCATAAGATCATAGTCATTGAAAACATTGTTGATATAGGTTTCTAGGTTATGAGTGCTTGAAGAGAGAACATATGTGCATGAATATCTATGCAAAGAATGGTAATTGTAATCTAGCTCCCATTTTGCAGTTTTTCGTAGACGTTCCATCTCGACTGTTATTTTCAACTTCACTTTGAAGTTCTATTTCTTTAAAGGTTTTAATAGGAACAAGGATTACATGTTCCTAACATGATACAAAGTTGTATAGATCAACCCAAGAGTCTGCATTCCAGTAGGGTCAAATGTAAGGTTGTGGAGTGTGAGTTCTTATGATATATGGATAGTGTGTGTACATGCTAGTTGAATTTTTTTTTCTTCGTATTTTGATATACCTAGTTTTTGCTGGAAGTGATATTGGTTTTTCTATATGAGATATGGGGATCCAATCTTCACAAATTCCCTCAGATAAGTGAGCTAACCTTCTGGCTTGGTGATTTTATGTGTTTGCATCAAAGAATTTGATCCATATTGCATCAACTCCATTTGTTTTTGTATATGATTTAGTGTTTCCATCTGTTGGCTTGATGGGGCTTGACCCAGGTTCAACTTTAACTGCGTCAAAAAAAAAAAAACCATAACTACTGGCCCTTTCGGCAAAAACTTGCGTAGCACAGGCTGCAGTCTCACCCGAAGCAGTATTGGGGGATGCTAGAACCAGGTTTCTACATCTAGAGGGCTGTGTGATGGTTTCCTGATACCCTTACGACTTAGATCTACCTTCCTGCAACTCTAATCCTTTCGACAGACAACTATTGCAAATCTATTTGAATGACTTCCAGATCTTCGCGAAGGTAGTTAACTGTACTTATCATGCATAATATTACAAATCTACCATTTTCACGTAGTAAATAAGCATTAATTCATATAAAACATATCATAAAGCGAAGCTACATAAACTTTAGCTGAAGTAAATAACAAGTCACAAATGCATCAAAATCATCTCAAACAATCTTTATTAAGTAGAAACGTTCAATTACATACTTCTTATTCCTGCGCACTCCACTGCAGGGGCCCGCGCACTCATCTTGCGAACTTACCAAGGTTTCCGTGCACTCAGCAGCAGGAGCCTACCCTTTCGCCAAAGTACAAGAAACATAACTTTCTCGTCTTAGCAACTCACCCTTATAATGATTCTTCACTAGTTGATTTCTCCTTAGAATAGCTATGACTCATTATTTATAGCATTTTATTTACAATACCACGGTCCACAGACCATGGGCGAGTCTCAAAACAACTCTATCACCTAGCCAACTAAGGGACTAAATCCCCTTTGACTTCTACTAGCTTCGTGCTCCTCTTCCACATTTCACAGAGAATTTACATTTTTTACAAAAAGAAAATACAAAATTGACTCAAAATTGACTCAATTGACCCCAGGGACCCCTTCCCAATAGGCCCCCAACACAAATTGGGTGACTCTCCCTCAAGTCACTCAGCTGGCACATCGATCTTGTTGCGTTGGTCACTGAATTCCACCTTCAACACCTATATGTTAGCAATACCCTACACCGCGACTTGTTGCACTTCCTCTACCATCTTTTCTATATTCGGGCTTTCCATCACGAGGCACATCATTCTTTGTGTTAGTTGGAGTGTCTTCAAATTCTCTTGGACTGACAAAGTAAGCTGGTAGGCTTCCTCTATCCATGGTTGTATTCTGGCCTTTAAGACAACCTCTTTTATCTGCAGCTCTTCAATTTGTGATTGCAGCCATTTTCCTTCTTACAATCGATTCAAACACTTTACTGGTGCCAAAGTGTGCACAATCGCCCTAAGTTCATCAAACTTTGCTTCATCTCCTGGATATCTGTGCCAATTTTTTGCAGGTTTGTGTTCTCCTGCAGATTTGTCCATAGTTCCGTAGCCTGTTCGAAGATCAATGTGTAGCCTGTGACTGCTGCATCCAAAATGGCCATGCTCTCCCTGATGGTTGCTCCATGCTGCTCCCAGACTTCTGGTGGAGTGGTTGGCTACAATTTCAATTCGAGCTCTAAGATATTCATTTGGAACTCAAATGTTACTTGGTTAACCTCATCCTTCAATTCTTTGATTGCAACAACCAACTTCCAAATCTTCACTACTACTGCTGCATCTTCTGGAATGTGAAGTTATGGCAGCATTTGTCATGCCTATGTAATTGCTGCCTCCAAGCTATGGCTTCATGCGACCAGTTCTTCCTTTTCCTTAAGTGCTTGAGCCTTTTCGGTAAAGATCTGCTCATTTTTCATCTTTACCTCACTGATAACCGATAGCATGCGTTGCTTCCTGATCCTGAGCTCATCTGATACCCCCTGATGAAGCACGTGGAGGGTCTGAATAGGCAATACGACTAAGTTGACACCCACATCCTTGATTTGTCCGAGCTGCCTCTACGTGCAATGATCCCTCTAGTAAAGGAATGACCCTGAGGTCTAGAGTCCTATCTGTATCCAACACATTCATGCTTGCTTATTGCAGGCTCACTTGAATCCCGCTCGCCTGAAGTCGACTTGCTTGAATTTGTAAATCATGCAGATCCTTTTGCATGCTCCCCATTGTCTGCATGTACTGCTGCTCGAACTGTGTCCACAACTCTGCCATTGTGTCACAGACCTTCTCTTCGATATCATCCAAGTCCCCCTCAAAGAGGACCATGGGATCCGCATGTGCATGCTTATGAGATTTTTGTTTCTTTGTGGGCCCGGAAGTGGTCTCACTGGTTCGCTTATACAATTTAAAGGGAGTGCTCTACTCCTCACCACCACCTCCTTCCTCCTTGGACCCTTCCTTGTCCGTAGTATGTTGAGAAGAAGAATCCAATGTGGCCTCCTTTGCAGCGTGCTCCTTGTCAGCAACTACCTTAACATCAACTTCCTTCTTTTTCTATTCTGCTTTTTCTTGGGTTGCTGCCTGCTCAATATCTTTCTTTTTTTGCGTTACCTTCTCTCAAGTGGTAGCCTGCTCAACTTCCTTTTTCTTTTGTGCATCTATGGCCTCTGCAGAGGAACTTTCCTCGACCGTGCTTGTTCCTACGCCGAGATCTGATGGCTATCGCCACTCAGCTAGCCATTTCCCCATGACTTCCTGTACATCTGCGTGAGTGAATAAGTATGGTAATTTGTACCATACTTTCTTAGGATCTCGCCTCGCGCAAATGGATATGTTGTGAAAATCCTCTTTAGACTTCGTGTAGGCCTCCAACTGCTCAAATAGGGTATGTGACAGCCTCCGCTATTGGCTGATCACCTTGCGAAGGTCCATCTCAACCAACACCCAAAATATCTTTGTTTCCATGACCCTCTTCGGATCCTATGTTTCCCACAGCAAAGAGAACTTTGCGACCTCTAGTAAATCGACATCCTATGGAGGGAACTGACTATCTTCTAGTAGTATCCATGCAACTAGAGCAATTAACAATAACAAACAGGCATAGTGAAATATATTGCTGTCATCCTGTGCTTTGTGACAATTCAACATAAACTCTTTGCAGAGATACTGTACCTAGTTGTATTGCACCCCCTTCATGCATTGTGTAGCTAATGAAATGACTGGTGCCGACACCTCATCTGTCTGACACTTTCACATAACCTTGCAAGCCAAAATCTGGGTGGAAAACTGCATTGCCTTGTTTGTGATGGAATGGATAGAGTATCCATGCGACTTCTTCACTAAGTCAAACTCGTTCTTCATTCTATTCGCGAGTTATTTTTCTTTACTCTTACTACCTAACTCCTCAGTGGGATCCACCCCTTGGAAGGGAAACCTAGTGATACGGTGGATCAACATATCTATGATGGGGATGGGCTCTCCCAACCCATCATGAACCAGTCTAAGAAATTGTCATACACACACCATGTTGATAGTGGTTCTGCTAAATTTCAATACACATAAAAAAATTAGTAACCCAACCTTTTCAACCCCCGTGACCTACTTCATAGGCCTCAGTCACGTGACTACGATCTCCCCATAGTATATCTTTGCCAAATATTTGTTTGTCGCCAAATGCGGGAATTTCTCGTGATCATCTAGATCCCAATCCTTCGTTTTGAGTGTGGGAATGTGCCCTAAGAGCATGCCTTAAAATGGCACTTTCTCCGGCAACATCGGTGTAGAGACCATAAATTTGCTAGAACCGAGATCCTTGGGTACCTTTGCCTTTCCCTTCCATGGAGGGATATACTTGGGGAGCCTAGTTATAGGCTCTCCCTCCTCAACATCCAAGTCTTAAAGCCCTTCATGAATCTCCTCTTCATCAAGATCCAAGGGTTGATGTGGTTGTTTTGACTTGTCCATATTTCCTTTCTGCCGAACCTCCGTAGGGTTCTTCCTCGGTGACTACCTCACCAAAACAACCCGTCGTTTCTTCTGTTTCTCCTTAGCAACGGAAGGTTTAGGCCTAGGTGAACTTGACACCATAGGCACAGACAGCCTAGCTTCCCTTTCCGACACAATCTTAGGGGCTATGGATTCAGAGACAACGATTTTTGCAAAATTATTCATTTTCTCAAGGATGATGTTACGACTCCAATCATGCAAGTTTGCACACTCCGATCGTGAAATAAGTTCCTCCCAATCTTCTCGGTTCATAAACTTAAGGCAAGAAAATTCACAGGAGATTTTTAGAAGGAAAAGTGTTCTACTGCAGGCCAGCATGCTAGATTCATAGGCAATTTTGAATTCAAATCCGCCTGTCCCCTCCAATTTCTGATCATAAATGCACCTTTGGTGGCAGATTTCCAAATATTTGTGCCATAAATGCAGCCTACCCGCTCCTCCTAATGGGATTTTCGCCATCCAATCAACTGCAGTGCATCCAACAACTCTTTTTGGACCATGTTGTGTGGCACCATCCTCCATGGCACAATACTCTTGGCACAGCTCCTCCTGGCATATGTCTTGCTTCCCTCGCGCAGCCCCCTTACTTCGTGTTCCCAGTCTTTGGGTAGTGTAGTTTATAGTCCTGTAGTCTCTTGCAACTGCCTGGAGTACTAAGACTGCCCTGCCATCATGTAGTCATTGTGTAGCGGTAGGATCCCTTTGATATAACTTCAATCAATGCCCATTGAATTTTCCCGGAAATAATTCCCCATTCAACTTTGCGAGCTAAACTGCACCATTATCTATAATTTCCTTGACCACATAGGGACCCAATCAGTGCATTTGAAACTTCCTAGGGAACTTCGTGAAATTTCTTTCATAAAGTAATACCAAATCATTCAACTTGAAGGTGTGCAACTTAATATGTTGATCATGCCATGCCTTTTCATGCTCCTTTTGCACCTGTTGGTGAAATCCTGCTAAAAACCTGCCTTCTTCTAACTCTAACAATTGCACAAGGTGCTCCTCCATAGTCTCGTGGTCCACCATATTAGTCAATGCTACAATTCGCAAACTCAACACAATATACTCCATGGGCATCACAACCTCTATCCCATAGACCAACCTGAATGGGGTTTGTCGTGTCAACTTATTACACGTCGTGCTATATGCCCATAGGACCACTGGTATGCACAAATCCCAATCATTCCTCTCCACGTTGTAACCTTTTGTCAATATGTTTTCCAGAGTTTTATTGAATGCTTCAACCATACCATTTGCCTAAGGATGATAGGGCGTACTCTTTTGATGATAAACCTGAAATTCCTCGAGCATTGCGACAATAGTTTCATGTAGAAAGTGCGTACCTCTATCACTCATCAATATCTTAGAACACTCAAACCTTTTCAAGACATATTCAAATCGGAACTTCACGGTTGTAGTAGCGCTACATTTCCTTCATTGGTTGTGCTTCTTCTCATCTTGTCAAATACTCCATTGTAGTAATAATGTACCGTGCACCTGTCTTTTTCCCGGTGACTGTATGGGACCCACAAATTCAATCGTCCATTTGTCAAATACTTGTAATGAAATCTGAGGATGTAAGGGAAATTCGTCCCTTCATGATGGTTTTCCTGTCCTCTGACATGTATCGTATGCCCTACAATATGCCTTTGAATCCTTATGTATCATCGACCATCACAATCCTGTGCACAAAATCTTTTGCATGGTTGCTCTGCTTGGATAGTGTCCTTTTGCCACTCCTCCATGTGCTTTGGTGAGGATGCTAGAGTGCCCGAACTCTAAAACATATCGGCGTAGAATTTCATCAGTGCCCATCTCATATATGTGTCCCGCAATCATAGAAAAGTTAGTTGCACGGACCACCAACTCCTTTTCCTGTTGTGTAGATTATCCTTCTTGGGCTATTCTAGTAGTAAAAAACTAGATTATATCAGCAAAATTATCATCTGTGTTGTGTACATCGAAGAGTTGCACATTCGACAACCCTTCCTCCAAATTAGTAGGTTCTTCATTTGTCTTAATTCTGGATAAATGATCTTGTCCTGCATTCAATCGTCTAGGTTTTACAATCACTTCGAAATCATATTCCTGAAACAACAATAACCACCTATAGATATTCCCCCCCACAACAAGCTTTTTGACCAGGTGCTTTAGAGTAGAGTGATCTGTATACATTTTGAAATGTGTTCCTAACAGGTAATGTTGAAACTTCTGCAGTGTGTAAACTGTTAGCTCCTGCTGCAGCAGGTATTCATTTTTCATGATTGGCATTTCACAAGCCAAATATGTCGTACTTTGCTTGCTGCAACGCTCCATATTTGCTCAAACAGTCTCCAAATGAAGAAGGCTCCTTCAAGATCCACTCAATTGCCTTCAAATTTTGCAAAACTTTTCTTGGTATCGCTACTTTCAGTTAAAGGGAGGTCCAAACAGTTTAACCTTGGTCTCCCTAGGTTTAAATTTCATGTTTTAGAATATAGAGATTGTAAGTCTATCCAAACAGTTTAATCTTGGTAGAGTCTTAGATATGTAGAGAAACAAGAGAGTCCAACAACTTAATCTGGGCTCTGGAAGAAATAAGGGTAGTATGTAGATAGGAAACATCAAAAGAAAATGTATGATGGATTTGCAAGTCTAAGTGCACCCCCAAGCAAAAGAAGAAAAAATGCTAGGAAGTACGCTGGTAGGTAGTTCTGAGGCTGTTGAATTGCTGACAAGTTCCAAGTTTGCAGGTATCATATCATGCAGAACATAATCAACAAATATTTGTAAGCAAAAGGCTCAAATGAGGTATAACTAACTCCCCTTCTTTGCTTTCCCCCAATCATTAACTGACATCCCCAAAAAGAGGTCAAGATCTGCTTGACACCTCTTTAGTTCATCATCTTCATCCCTCTGGTTGAGTAAAGATCTGCTTTGCTCAAAGTTGTTCCATATCTTCTCCCGAAGTATGGTCCTACCCCCCTGCAACAGCCTAAGTTCCCCCGAACTTAGCGCTTTCTTATCATCTCTATGTTAACCACTAACATTATTATATAGCTCCCTATGTTCCCCGTCCCCGTATTAATATTAAGTAAAATCCCCTATATAATATTCCCCCCTGGTTGAAAAATAACCATAGCAAGTCCCAGGAATTGTTTAGTTTAGCAGAAACTAAGCAAGAACCCAACTCCGAAACCACCTTCCACATACTATGGAATCCTTCCTAAGTATAAAACTCACTCGAAATAGTCGGACCCCTTCCGAAACTTCAAAGGCCCTTCACACCCACGTACTTACCTTTTCCCCCCTTCAAAGCCGTTTTCGCATCGCAACCTCGCCATCTCCCTTTCATGCAGAACATTACCCATCTGTTCCCTGCCGATGCGACATCGCGAAATCGGCGATCACAAGCGCCGAGTGTCCAATCTGTCCACCCCTCCGTCTCCCCCGATGCGATATCGCGATATCGCATATCGGCAATCGCAAGCACCACACACCCAACCGAATGATCCCCTTCTTTCCCGCCGACGCGATATCGCTATATCGCATCGGAGTCTCTTCACCACAGTCCACCAGTACCCCACCATGTCGCGCTGTACCAGGGACCCACTGATGACGTCATCCGCCGTACAGCCGACACAGTGCTTACCTCAGCAGCTAGAAAAGCCGAAAAAGCTTCGCGCAAGGAGAAAAGTCGCACTTCGGAGCTCCAGATCAAAAACAGAGGTAGTTTTCGATGCGCGAATAGGCCATTTCGAGGAATCTTTAGGGAATCTTCTGATTGCCGAGCCCACTGCGCGCCAAAAAAGCCCAAAATCGCCCAATCGTGCCAAAGGATCCGGTTTAAAGACAACAACAGATCATTCACAGAGTTCAAAGTGTATCAGATCAAATCAGCAAGCTTCAAGTGTGTCAAAGAGTATCAGTCGATGGCGGAAATCATCAATGTAGCGGCAAAGTGTATTAGAGAATATCTTGAGCAGCGGCCCAAAGCAAGAGAAATTGAATATCTTTCAGCAGATCCATAGGAGGAGAGCAAAATCACTTGATTCTCTCAAATCATAATAATTGCACATTCAATTCGCACCAAAGCCGAACTGCAGCCCCAAAGCACATTCACTTCAGTAGCAACGCATCTGGTCCCCAAGGGCCACCTCGTCACCTGTTCCGATTCAGCTGCCCCCAGCGCAGCCAAAAAGATTTACTTGCATTTATTTCTAGCAAGCATTTAGATTTTGAAGAGTTCTAAGTAGACCTGTCACGGTCACTTGTAATGATGTCTTCCTGATATTTTGTTTATAAATACCACCCAAAGCGATATTGTAAAGGGTTGGTTGGTTGGTAGTAGTAGTTTTTGGTCAGTTTCTTTCCAGAAATTTTCTCTGAGTAAAGACTCACACTGTAACTGTCATATTTTTCATAATCAAAGATTGCTGAAAGCATGGATTGCGAAACAACTTGTTGTTTTCTCTGGGCCAAGGAATGATCACGGAATTCCTATGTCTCTGCATGATCCAATAAGTGTTCTTCCTCCCTGTTTATTTTATGTTTTTATCATCTTTCCGCCTTTCTAAGTTGCAGGAAAAA
>APFE030891315.1:124471-137972 GCA_000404065.3 Pinus taeda
TGTAATCAGTTGACCTTGTTCCTTTAGGCAGTGAAGAAACACTTTTAGGGACTTAGGAGCCCTCAGTTTATGGACATTTATGATTGGGTTTGAAGTGCCCAAAAATGTCTATAACAATATGACTAAATCTGATCCCTTTTTGTGGTTTTGTAGGTGAAGAAAAATGTGATGACTGCTACCATTGGGCATGGAGTCAAATTAAAACAAATAATGTCCAACAATAGTGTTTGATGGAAGCTGAGGCATCTATAGCTTTGAAACATATATGAAATTAACATCCACAGTCATACATAGTAAATGAAGGAAATTGGAGCAGTTTGACAAGATTTCCAAGTAATCAAGATACTATATAAAATTGGAAACAACATGATAAAAACACATGAAATCAATGACATGAATCTTAGGTACAAAAATAGAGTTGCTACAAATTTTCTATTAAAAAGGATCGAAAGTTTACATAAGGTCATTTCTTCACATTATCCATTAACCCCTCTCAAGGTAAAAAAGATACTTATTTATAGAGAAAATATATCTTTACATTATCTTGCCACCTATGCCAAATTTGATCCACTATCTAAGAGATCTTTTCATATTTTTCTTCTAAATAACAAAGTCCTCACAGGGATTTTCTGTTTTACATAGTTGGAATTCAACTAGGACTCTACTAGCTTTAAAAAATCTAACCACTTTCTGTTGATGAAGATAACTGAGCCCAACTACTTGCTAAATTTGTTGGAGTGTCATTACATTTTCAACCTGTTGATAGATATCAATTAAATTCATTTTTGCTGACTGTCTTAATGAGCTGGCTATTATGTTGATGTGGCTATGTGCTAACTTGGCATGTTGAAAATAGGAGTTCAACATGATGAAATGGACACCCTTTATGATCTGTAATCCATATGGAGCTTGGATGTCTGATATTCAAAATCTTCAAAAAGGTAGAAAAAACAGAGTTTTTTATGATTTCGTAGCAAAAAACAGAGTTTCCAGCGGTTTCGTAGCAAACTTTGATAGCAACTTTAAAAAACACCCTTATGCTACCTCTTTTCTCTCTCTGCTAGTTCCAAGGTCTTCTTTGATGTTTATAAGCTAAACATAGGTGTTTAGAACTATCTTTGATGAGCTTTAGACTAGCCTTAACCTCCATGGAAAGCTACAACAGTTTCGTAGCAAATTCTCAGCTTCATTATGGGGAGTTGCTACGAAAGTTCCAGAATTATGAGTTTTTCTAGTTTTCATGATTCTTAATGCCTCATTATGACTCCTAATATCATGTTGACTATATATATGGCCAAGTTGGTAGATTTAGGTATAGTGAAGACAAAATTGAAAACTTTACCATATCATGGAGTAACACTTACTTCAACAACAATCTTGAGGTTTCTCTTTTTCAGCTCATCCTAAATCATTTCAATTTGAGTTTCTAGTGCAGTGACTTGTCCCTGTAAGCTTTTTCTATCTGCCTGTAACCCACTATTCCATTTATACATATGTTCCAACGGTTTGTGCAAAGGCAGAGTCCTCCTTATCATATTTTTTGATTTGTCCGCAATTTCATCATAAAAATCTATCTGTCTTAACACTTCATTTTGGTATTCATCAAACTCAAGCTTGGTCTTGATAACTTCTTGTCTAGACTCCCTTAACTGTTCTTGTAAGACCTTTATTTCACTTTTTTCTTGAACAACCTCCTTGCCTTTCTTTTTCTTTGATGGTTCTGTTTTGTCCAATGGTGCTTCAGGTATCTCTTCAAATTGCTGCATTGATCTTGTGACAGATTTCCTTGGCCTAAAAATAAAACCATGTCCGTTTTTAGTAAAGTCTAATTTCTTAGCTCTCTTGATTTTCCTATTGGTTTCAATTTGGGTCGCTTCTACAGGCTTCTCAACTAGACTTTCTTCAATGTCTATAGCTTCTAGAATATTAGTCAGTTTTCCCTTCTTTGTACTCTATTATTTACTTTTTCTTCTCATCATCCTCCTTTTAGTGCTGGTGGAAGCTTCAATTACAAGTTTCTCTACCACTAGTTGCTTTGCTAATTATTTATGCTCTTTTACTGATTGTTGCTCTTTTCTAGGGGTTGTGGATTTAGATTTAGGAGTTCTCCTAGAGGGGTAGCACCATCTAATTCATACCTACTCAAGAACAAAAAGGAAAACCAATCTCTGTTCAATCCATTTGACTCTTCAACCACTAGTAAGCTGATAAGATCATGATGAAAAATAGAGGTGCTGCTTGTATCTAGTTTAGCTTGAACCTTGTCAGCCATTTTTCCTAGAATTCTGAAGAGATTGAAAGGGATATCTGAGGGTTTTTTACTTGTGAAGTGGTACTAGTAGACCATATGGAACCTCCCTTCACATATAAAATACTTTTTAATAACCATCAACAACTTGGAATAATTCTCCTTATGGCATGTTCTAGAGATGTCTATTGTCATATCAATCCCTCGATGTTCTTCCTTGAAGAATTCATCACAATTCTGTAGCTAGAACTTCTGGACTTTAAACCATGTTTCCCCTAACCTTGGGATTTCAGTAGCTTGAACAATGGTGTCTAGAGAGACATTAAAACTTAAGATGCCAACCTTCATGCCAATCGCTATGAATTTGACGGCGAAGTCTTTAGTGATTTGCGCATGAAAACCCTGCAATTTTTTTTGCAAAATCGTAGACATCCCACGTTGGAAAATGACTGTACAAAATCTGGGTCTTCTTCAATTAGTTTCATATCTATGGGTTCATAACACACTACAACACCTCCTTTGTATTTTTTTATGTTTGCCATTATTATCAACACACTGGGAGCTACTTGTGAGCTGCTTCCTCTTCACCTGCAAACCAATTTGTGAACACCTAGACCTCAGTTAGACCACGACTAAACTTGTTTTGACAGTGCAAACCCTATTTAACGACAACACTTGTGAACTTTTTGATAAAAGAAGATGGTATAAAGGGGAAAATGAGAGTGTTGACGATGCTAGACTCGCCAACATGTCAAGGGGATCTCCTTGATAAGAAGTCCCAATTAGACCTCAGACCATTTGGTTTAGGAGTCCCAACAGTGGGTCCTGACTTGATTGCAATGTCGCATATTGGAAAGGAAGATAACTTTGTCAGTAGCAAGGGTGTGACTGATGCAGTGAGTCAAGGAATGAGTATGAGAGGTTCCAACACTTTTGAGGGAGAGGAAGGTGAAGGTGAGTTCCAAGTTGAGAGGGATCAGTCCCAACTCAGCTAGGAACACACAACACAAAGGACATGCACAACTTCCAGAAGAGCAGTCAACACGGATGCGACAGTCACAACATACAAGGTAAGATAACACGAACACCACTCATAGATCAATTTGAGATGAATGTGACAGTTGATATAACTAGGTTCATGAAAAAGATCCATTTGATGTCTGAAAGAGCAGTCGACATGTGCGGTGACAACATTAATAACATATGCAACACATTAACAACAAGATTCATATAATTTCATACAAATTAGTTCATACACAAGTACTCGAGTTAAACAACATATCTCATGAAGGCAACCAGAATAGTCCAACTACAATAACAACATACACATGAAAATGTGCTGGCTCTTATTATAAAATAAGTGTAAGTCACAATCATACAATACACCATATAAACCTGCTAGCCGCATCAGTGAAACGTTACAACCACATCCGCCTGCTCCTTTAAAGAGATGTGCTAGCTCCGTGCAGTGGATAAGCCAAGGCACATTACAATACTATCCAAGCCTTCTTCAGGATAGTCTTAGTAGAAGCTTGGCTAACCAAAAGCCTCTACAATGAGTTATGAAGGACTATTTATAACAAAGGGTGGGGTGACCCTTGACATTCCCCTTTGTGATAGTTCAACTACCCTCATGACTCTTGACGTACTATATGACTATTACATCCAACTGTTGACAATCGACTTACACTTGACATGACTCAACATTACAATGCACATGTACTCATGTGAGACAACATGGCTTGAGCAAGCCTTTCAAGACATCACTGGCACTCGGTCCGTAGTGGTGAGACCAAGTCTTTGACATGCTTGTGATGGTGAAGCTGGTGAGCCGATGCCAAGCTTGGTCGTCCATGATGGTGTGCATGCACCTCATGGTGACATCTTGCTGAAGTGAACTCTTGCCTCCATTGTAACCGGTGCATTGGATCAACCCCTTCATCCAACTTGTCTGCTAACATGTACATGGTCTTCTTGGGATGGTTGAACTGGCAACATACTGATGCATAGTGTCCGTGCTGATCTTTAAGTGTGTGTTGGTGGTCATGCACATCAACTTGCCGAAGTGCATGTTCAACCCTAGTTGGACTTGCTTCTTGTCTTCGCCTTGGTGAGTGTGTTGAAAGGGTTGGATTGCATGCATGCAATCAATGACATGCATGCTATTGGATCCTTTGCATGTGATCAACAACACTGCTCACCATGTTTGCTTCGTGTCAGCTACTGGGATGGATCCTTAACTTGTACTGGCGCAGTTTCATCCGTGAGCGCATGTTGTGCCCATTGCTATTCATGTTCTTGCTGCAACTCATTGGTCTGTTTGTGTAGCTTCATGTTCTTCCTAAGTTGCTGCTTCGACACATGCAACTCCTTCTTTGTTCCATCTTCTGCCTTCATACGATCTTCATGTCGCGCTGTCACTTCATAGCCTGAGTCTCCAAAGTTTTTTTCATTATTAGTGGATCTACTTGATCTTGCAACTTTGCTCCGCCTCTATGTTATCAACAACCTTCCTCTTGCATTTGCTCCATTCGATATGCTGCCTTCAGCTACTATTAATGATGCTGCTCGTTGTGATGTTGTTGCTTGATGTCCTTGTCCATGAACAACTTGATGTTTTCGTGAGTAGGCAAGCTCATAGACACTTGATTGACTGCATCCCCAAGTGTGCTTTGAATGGTGTCTTCATCTCCGCTCTCCTAGAAGCCATTGTACCTGTACTGCTAAGAGGCATATGAACACATGCGATACTTGGAGACATGGCAACACTCATAGTAAGCAATCCATTAGTTGAAAACCAGAATGAACATGAGAACTGACTTGCAACATACCTGGGTGAATGATCATGAAGGTTGTGCAATTTCTGCCGGGAGGTTGGGAGACCAACTGCTAAGACTGCATAAGGCACAATCTAGGCTACTGAGAGACTGATTGACTACTAGAACTACGTAATGCATAGTCTAGTCGGGCAGTTGTCTACTAGGATTGCACAATGAGAAATCCCAGCTGGGAAGGACTGTTGGCCTAGGGGCAGATTTACGCAAATTTTTGGACCAAGCAACCACTGACCTCAAGAAATGCACAATTCAGTCCAGGAGGCTAGTGTTGGGCCAAAATGAAAAAATCTTGAGAGGAATGTGAGCCTTCCTTCTCCAGATTTTGTAATGCAGCCTTGGTGAAGGCAGAGACTGGGCCAAGGTTGGCCCAACTCGCCGATAGGCAACTGAAAGCAAGTAAGTGGATGAAATGCATGGTGACACTAAGTGATAGTAGAAGTGATTAACAGTGCATGTAAAGCATGAATGAAAGATTCAAAAAATAGATCAACATGCATGTGGGTAAGGCAGTTCGCTGGTTAGGCGAATGCCCGTGCAAAACAATTTCATGCACGCGACAACAGTGAGTTAGCAACGAAAACTAAAACAGAGCTAGGACAAGTTAGTATACATTTATATGACAACAAGCGTTCAAATAAATCAAGCAAACAACACTCATACAACCCAATACACAAAAAGTGACAAAAATTCAGCACAAGGCATGGGAAGTGAGCTTGCCCCAAAATAGCTGAGCTGAATGTGCCAACTGCTCCTAGATGTGATGTGGGATGTCAGAGCTATGAGGTTGATGTGAGGAATGAGCTCTGCAATGTCTAGTTGATGAGTTTTGATAACATTGAGGTTGTGACGTGCATGCCACAAATCTAGGGGAAGTGACACTTGGAGGGAGGTTTCTGAACTGTTCCTTGCATGTAACCTCAAATTGCTAAACATAGATCCCTGAAACAAGGGATGCCTTTGCATGCTGCCTTGGGAGAAACAACCCATGCATGCAAGTCTATTTTGCTTAGTCCCGGAGGGAATCAGCCAACTCAGTTGCACATGTAAGAGACTGCTTGACTGCTGGAGAAAAAATGCACATTCCTGATTGTAAGTTGGGTTGATTGCCCAAGTGGATTGTGCAATTTCTAGGCCCAGTAGCTGACTGCTGCCCAAATTTGCACAAATCCTGGGCTGAATAGCCTGTTGATGGGAAAAATTGCACAAATCCTACTGGGAGGGTTGGCTGGCATGATTGCGCAATCCTGGAGGCCAACAGGCTGTCAGAGGGAATTACACAATTCCAGGAGGGAAGGCTGGCTTCCCTCTAGAAATGTGCAAATTTCACTGGGAATCTGCTCAGCCTGTAGCTGGACCAAGTCCTAGTGATTAGCCTGTGAAGAGAAAAGATCAAACTGTGATCGACAAGCTACCTTTGAGCAAGAAAGACAATGAAGCTCGAGGACTTGGCGAAGCAAGGCAAGATGCTGTGAAGGTTGGTAGAGAGGCTCCAAAATAGGCTAAGGAAAAATTTTGGAGGGTGGTTGTAGCCACAACAACACTTGGCAACACACTAGTAGAAATCCAGCTCTCTGAATGGACCTTGTTCGTGAAAATCAAGTCTAACACCTCCGGAAGTATTGTTCAGCTCTCAGCTCATCTTGGCTTAACACTAGCTTGATTGTAAGCTGTAGCATCTACGAGACTCTTGGTCGATTGACACATATTCTAAGCCAAGGCAACACAGTTCTTTTGATTGGGGTTGAGGGGTATATAAGTGCACAAGTAGTATAGTTGTCAAAGTCTAAGTTTCATCTCATGTGTTGCTCCACTGTCAGTAGGCCTGGACAGTACCCCGGTGGAGTCACATAAGAACACAAGCATGGCTCCGCTGCCAGCGAGCTTGGTCAATACCCAGGTGGAGTTACTTGCATCACCTCCCTATGCAGGAAGCTTTTCTCTTCTTTCACCTTATTCATTTTTCATTTGATTTTTTTTTGACTTTTCATTTTCACTGTGCATTGCACTTATTCATTTCAGAGGCAGAAGAGGGATCCCGACTTATTGAGGATAGAGGGGGTTGTTTCAGAAAATAAGTAGTTTATTATATCTCTGATGTGCCTGTTAAGGTTTTCCCTCTCACCTTACTCTACTTGATTGAGTTGACAAGGGTTAACCCAAAAAAAATCGACTAGAGAAGGTGACACTAGTTAGCGCACAAAAGTTGTGCTTACACCAAGGTTCACTTTGAAGAGTACGTATTTTCCTTCGATGTATAATGGAATAAGAGTAACAAGTTCATCACATATAGGCAAGATGAAAGATAACCAAGTAGTCATAGCTGTGCAATCCCTCTTGTACTTTACCCAACTCATTTCATGAGACACACATGGTTTCATGCAAACTAACCTGCAAACGAAACAAGCGAACGAACTAGTAATCAACAAAGAAAAGCAAGAGCAGAAGCAAAAATGAAAGCCAAGCAAGTAAACAAACAAGCAAGAAAACAAACAAGCAAACAAAACATGTAAGCAAACAAGCATGCAAGCAAACAACTGAAATCAAACACTACTCGTACTCCTACACTAATGGTGCATGGGCTTGATCACGTGAAATGATACTTCCAATGCAGCCACTGGTACATTGGTAGACCCATGTTGGTTAAGGCTTGGTCCACGAGTAACCTAGTCGTGTGGACTAGCATACAAGAAATATATAACAGTGAAGACAACCACACTTAGTGCTTCAAAGTGCCCATGGGACATAAGTGAGTGCATATGCATGACGAATAGTCCATGGAATTATCATGGTGTTGTGTGATACTATGTGAAAATTTGAAGCACAAGCACATTCTTGACTGTGACATGCAAGCAAACGAAAGAAACAAAGATAACTTGCGTCACACACGAGTGCTTGCAATATAAGACTCCTCCAATGCATGAGTAATGGGATCATGCAGTTCAAGTGGAGGAAGTGTGATATGAGTGTTAGATTGATATTGAGTGCATACAGATGAGTGATGAGGAGCCTTGAGTGTTTGAAAAATTTCTTGATTGGAAGCGAAACCAACCTTAGGATAGCAAGGGCCTAGCATAACCATCAGCTCGGGCTGAAGTGCCTCAATGGTCTGTGGGGTTTCGACTTTGTTGACAGATGAATCTTAGTAGACCAGTGGCTTAGACGAATTAACAATGAGTGAATCAACATCGTGATCGGATGATGAGGTGAAGGGATAACGACAACCAAGATCAGAAAATTTAGGAAGTTGGTCGACAACCTCATGATTTGACGAATCACACAGAGGGGTGGATGAGAAGGAAGGATGTTCACCCTCTACATTTCTGGAAAGAACAGATGAAAGACCAAGCAGATTTTCAATGAATGATTGGTCCTCCCTGTTGTTGGATGATGGGCTAACATATAGTGTGTCCTATGAAAGATCAACAATGGGTGCATTCGTAGATGAAGACACAGATGCAAAATCATGGATGACAGGTTCACCAATGATGTTAGGAAAGAACGGAGGGGGGCTCGGATGGAAGGGAGTCATCCTTCACCGAGTGTTGATGCTAAAGCTCCCACTCATACTCTTCATGAATGAGAGCGCATGTTGGTTGTGCAACACCAACTCCGTCAGTGGTTTGTTCCTCATTCATAACAAGTGAAGAGTCCAGAATGGATGAACACAAGACAACATCATCCGGATGAACACCTGGGTGCGAAGACAGAGTTCAGAAAAAGGAATGCATATGAGAACTCAAAGGACTCACAACCAAATCTGTGCAAAAATGATGTGGAGTGAAGTTAGGGTGTGAAGGTTGAACATGTGTGTGAACATGATCGTCAACATCACAGGGCGATGGTGGAACTATTGAATGAGAGGGAGGCGAACAGTCCATTGAGACAGTGCCTGTTCCCACATGAGATTGCGCAATTCCATCAATGAATAAGGTTGAGTGAGGCTTGAAATCAAGCTTCCTCTTGGGACAACAGATTTCTTAAGATAGTATTCGAACCAGTGCCAGAGATAAATGAAATTCATCTGGAACCTCAGAGCTTGAAACTGTAAGTCATGGAAGCGCTGCCAAAAATCAATAACGGATTCATGCAGAGCGCTCTGTTGTTGTAATAGTTTCCGGTCAATATGGTCTGGATCAAAATGATAAAATGTGTCTTTAATAAGATCACAAAAGTTCTCACATGAGTGCATGGTGTCAGCCGGTAGGTTGAGCACCCAACAAAATGGAGATTCGCTAAGTGTGAATGCAAGCAATAAACTTGCCTATTCATTAGTAAACTCATCTTCCTCATAAATCACGGAAATAAAGTTACGTAGGTGGTCAGGCTAGGCCACTTTGCCTTCACCATCATACGTGACTGTGGACAAGGGATTGAAAAGATTCCCCGAGATGGAGACATCTTCATGATTCGAAAAACACCTCGGGGGAAGAAGAATGCAACACTCCATGAAAGAGATGCAAAGGTTTAAAATTGGATGAGAGGACACTACTTGTCATCAGGCCCTCCTTCTAGCGCCATAAATGTTTATGGTGCTAGACCCGCTGACATGTCAAGGGGATTTCCCTGGTAAGAAGTCCCAATTAGACCTCAGAGCATTTGGTGTAGGAGTCCCAACAGTGGGTCGTGAGGTAATGCCTTGACCACAATGTCATACAGAGGCAAGTAAGATAACTCTTGTTGGCTTGTTGGGGCTTGACCCAGGTTCAACATTAGTTAGCCAAAAAAATCCCTACACTACTGGCCCTTTCGGCATCAGCCCATGGAGCGCAGACCGAAGTCTCACCCGAAGCAGTATGGGGGGATGTCGGAACCAATTTTCCACACCCTGAGATGGTTGTGATGTTGGTTTTATTCCTTCTATTCATGCTTTCGCACAGGTCACT
Source organism: Pinus taeda (assembly GCA_000404065.3). Taxonomy (NCBI): domain Eukaryota; kingdom Viridiplantae; phylum Streptophyta; class Pinopsida; order Pinales; family Pinaceae; genus Pinus; species Pinus taeda. The sequence goes on from APFE030891315.1 coordinate 134,440, forward strand.
TAGTTTCAGGGCTTACCAAGCTAGCCCTTTATTCTGCCCTTCAGTACCTCTGCGAAAAGGTACGATTGACCTTCGCGCAGCCCTATCCTACAGCTTAGGTGCTTTTGCATTGCTAGGGTAGCGTATCGTGCAGATTCCCAAACTAGTTTAAGTGTCTTACTTATCTTATTAAACAATCATGGTTAGCATTGCATAAACAGATGTTCTTACTTGCATTCACTTAACCAATGTAATTACATACATTCGTGCATCATATAAGCAATATAAATGAAATTCATACATAACATGTTTAGATGCATTAACAAGAAACAAAGACACATAATTCATAGAATGCTTCACTTTATTGATATATTCAGATGATTATAGACTCTATCCACCTTGCGCACACAACTGCAAGGGTCCACGCACTCAGCTGCGGACTTCCACCCCAGGCATCTGTGCACTCAGCTATAGAGCCTCTACCTACGCTACGACCTAAAAATTAGACTTCTTACTTCAGAGCTATGTCTATCTGACTCCCACTCATGACTCTAAACTACTTAGATCTTACTTACTTAGCTCTTTTTATACAATCCCATGGTTCCCGGACCATGAGTAGACCTTTTACAACCAAATTTTCTTTACAAAAATAAGGGCGGACAACCCTTTATGACTCATGACACCTTCGTGCTCTGCAACCACAAAATGTGGAGACTTTACAACTTTATTACAAAATTTGACCCAAACCATGGGATTTTAGCCCCAAAACTTTCCTTGGGGGATTCGGTTCCCAACAGGTCCCCAACACAAACATCGTGACTCACCCTCAAGTCACTCAGCAGGTGCGAAGATTTTAGCATGAAGACCTTCCAGTTCGACTCGTATGACCGCAACCTCAACAGTGCGCTGTGTGGCCGCCTGCTTCATGTCTTCAATCATTTGCTCAATCACTGCCCCTGAACTGTAGACCTGAAGCTTTTGCTAAGTTGCTTGTAGAGTCACAAGATTACCTTCAATAGAGCTTGTCACCATGTAAGCCTCATTCAGCAAGGGGTTTAGTCGTGCCTTTAGTACTGCTTCCTTGTGCAGTGCTGCATCCACTTGTTCCTTCAGCTGCTTGGCCTCTTGCATCTTTTCTAGTCTTTGTGTTAGTGCGATGGTTTGCGCTGTGCCCTTGACCTCATCATAATGATGCTATAGCTCACACGCCTCTTTCTTTAGTTGTTGTACATTGGGGTCATCGTGCAATCTTGTCAGGACCTCGAACGGCTACTCAAAAAGTTGCGTGCAGTCTGTTACTACACTTTCCACCGCTGCTACTATTTCTGTGATAGCTGTCGCCCCCTGCTCCTTTACTTCTAGCAGAGTTGAAGGCTAGGCCTTCAACTATAACTCTGTGATCTGCAGGTTCAGCTCCAACTGAAGCCTTGCCACATGTATGAGCATTGTGTACCCCTGTGGCTAGCTTGCGGATGTGTACCTCAACTGGTTCTTCCTCAGGAATGGCCAACTCTGGGACAATTCGACATGCCTCCTCGATGAACTGCACAATGTGCTTATTTTGGTTGGTCAACTCGGTCACAGTGGCGATAACAGAGTCTCACTGTAGTGCCATCTGCTCATTGTTGATCCATTTCTCACTGATCACTTGGAGGGCGTGGTGTTCACAGGCCCTTAGCTATGCAATTGCTCCATCCTACAATAGGTGGAGCGCTTCACTAGGGAGCACTTCTAGATTCAACCCTACTCCCTTGAGGGCGCTGACATGGGGCCTGTCAGCATCATTCTTCGTGGTCGGTGCTCCATCAAGCAACACTATCACGCTAGAGGCCTTCATGCACAACATCTCGACAGCTTCTGAAGTGCCAATAGTAAGGTTGGTAGACACCGTGATAACCTATGACGTGCGGGTCTGCAGCTCCTACAAACCTGTTTGGATAGCCCCCAAGATTATTTTCTACTACTTCTCAAATTGTTGTAGGGCCTCCGCGGTGACATCCCTCACCATGCCACCGATATCGTGCAAATCGCCCTCTGTTAACATGATTGGGTCCAGTGATGTCTTGGTAGCCTTTGATTTCTTCCTAGACCCTCCTTTCTCTTGCTCCCTTGGATGCTTAATGTGGGCAGACATCACCTGTGGGTCTACACTGTGCTATTCTATCTGCTTGTCCATCTCCTCCTTTGTCTTAGGTGAAGGCAACCTCACGCCTTTGTCAGAGCCTCTCTCTGTCCCACCTATCTACTTTGCTGCCTGCTGCGCCTGGGCCTTGTCAGCAGCCTCCTTATTTCTATTTTCGGCTAGCTGAGTCATCTTTAGCTTGGCCTCCTCCTTCTTTCTCTACATGGTGGACTTGCTTCCTCCCACCGCCAAGTCTGTTGTAGCGCGCCACTCTGCTGACCATTGATCAAGTACTGCATCAGTGGCGTCATTCGTTGCCAGGTAAGGCAAGTCGTACCATTTTTGTGCAGGGCCCTTCTACGCCTTGAAGGACACATGGTGAAAGTCTGTTTTAAACTATAGATAGCCCTGTAGGTTGGTGTATAGGTTTGCAATTGATGGCCATGCAGATGTTCATCTCCATCAAGATCTAGAAGATCTTGTTGTCCTTGATGCGCTGCGCGTCCTTGGTTGCTCACAGTGAAGCTACTTCATTGCTTCTGTAGAAATTTTGAATAATAAACACATATTCAATGGAGATTATCCTAATCATGTACTATTGTGGAATACATACACAATGCATAAGCTCCTCTACGTTGATCATCAATATAGCAACATCAATAACAATAAAACATCAAGAGCATGCACACATTAACACAGTATGTAACTCAGGGAAAGCTTACAGCTGAAAACCCCACACTATCTGTATATTAATGATTGAGAACATGTAACATTACAATAGTCAATACTTCTCACAAGTATCAAGCACTATCTCCACCTGTTACACACAATACAGCTCAGATCTGATCTCCAAATCTATTCCATTGCTTGCCTGCCTCCACTGCTCAATACTTGCTCAAGAATGTATGAGAATGGTTGAACCAAACTCGTATTTACCTCAAAAGAATCACTCACATTGGGAATCATCTGAGCAGAGGCTATAATCACTTGGTATTGTCCAATTCTCATTGGCATAACTCAATCCCATTGATTGTGCAAATCCTCATGCACAACTATAGTCACAACTGATAGCAATCTGATCCTCTAACACCTGTCCCTGCTGAACTGAACATGCACTGACATGCAACTGAGTTAACTGATGTATTATTTAGTTGCATTATGAGTTAATAATTAGTTTAACAACTCATCATTAGTCTATTTGCAGTTAGACTTGTTACGCAGTAATTTGTCACCGTTGGCCACCGTCCTTGTCGCACCCCCACTGTCACACATTGGAGGACACGTTTACGGACCTGTGACCAGTGACATAACTTGAAAACACTTGCATTGAGGCCTCTTGAGTATGAAGTTCAATAACCCTGAAGACACCCTCTGAAGATTAACCTTGGAAAATGCCTTTTTCCCATTAGCGCGGGTCCACAGTGTATTACCC